>JAABOM020000002.1:15474774-15489366 GCA_011800125.2 Solanum clarkiae
TATTTATTTTCAAATTAAAAAACACTTTCTTCTTCTTCTTCTTCTTCTTAGCATTTTCTCTTCCATTTTTTTACACATTTTTTTGTCTTTTTTGATAAATAATGAATTCAAATATTTTTTGTCATTGTGGAAAAAGAGTTATAATGAAGATTTCTTGGTCAGCAAATAATCCAGGTCGTTGGTTTCTTGGATGTGAAGATGGTCGAGTATGACATAATAATTTTTTTGGTTTAAATTTTAATATTCAAGATTCAATTTTTATGGTTATTTTGTTGTTTGCAAACAGGTTGGATGTAAATTTTTTAGGTGGTGCGAAATAAATTATACTGAACATGCTAGAACTGCGATTTCGGGATTACAGAAAAGACTAAAGAAGCATGATGAAGAAAAGAAAAAAATAAGAAGGAACTATCGAGTTTTGTTGATCATTGTGATACTATGTTGGATTTATAGAGAGTTCTTTATGTAGTAATTGTTAGTATGTTAATTTTCTGAATTATTTTACTTTTCGAAATTATTTTGATTTTTATGTAGTTGTTTTTGAGGGATGACTACTTTTATCTCGTAAAATAATGCAAATCAATTTAACTTAACAAATGTTTAGCTTTAATTTTGAACAAGTTTATCACACTTCAATAAGCATATATATCATAAAACAGTTTGCGCATATGCTATATATGGATCAACATCACTTCAAAAAGCATCAATTTAATATAGTTTAAGTATCATAATGGCATCAAAGCAACTGTGCAATCAACAGGTCAAATACATAAGTTGTTTATCAACATCATTTGTTTTTGTCTTGTTTTTCACTATGAAAACACATAATCAACACTGTTGGAACGTTATGGAACACACTTGGATTTGATTTGCAATTTTTTCTGCTGCTACATTAGTTGAAGTGGTTTCCACTCATAACATTCTTTCCTTTCCATTTCAAGCCAGGTGGTTTGAATCCAAGGTCAACATTTGTTTGTGATGCATCTTTTAATGACCCACTTGAGATCACGCTTTCACTTGCTCTTCCAGGCTGCATTATAAGTTTAAATAATTTAACAAGATAGATAAATGAAGATATAAAAGAATCATGAAAAAATATACTTACATTAATCATTTGTCTTCTGGAATGTGTATCTGTATATACACCAAATCCCATAGTTGTTGAATTTTTTGTTTCACCTGAATTTATAGCACCAGTTGGTTGTTTCCTCTTATTTTCTATAATTTTTAAGGTTTCCAAACACAAAGAAGTTAAATGTTGAGTACTTGATTGTTGTGCAGTGGAGCGTGAAGGCTGTCCAGTTGAATATTGAGTGCTTGATTGGTATGTAGTGGACTGTAAAGTCTGTCCTGTTGGCTGTGAAGGATGTCTTGTGGGTTATGAAGGATGTGGAATGGACTGCAAGGTTGTAGAGTGTCATGTTAATCAAGGAAAAAAATTAGATTAAATAAATATCAGAAAATAAGATAGGAATGTTATTTCCTACCAGTTTACAACCTCTTTTGTTATGCCCAACTCGATGGCATTTGGAACATGTCATTTTGACCCCATTCTTTGATGCTTTCCCCCACTTCTTTTTTCTTGGTTCATCTTTATCTTTTTTCTTCTACATTTGGTTGGTCTTCCGGACATTGGCTTTAGGGGGCTCAATTGATGAGTTGTTAGTTTCAGGCCACATAACCATATTGGTTATAGGTTGTAAGAAGTACTTATAAGCTTTTAGGAATGTATCTTTTCTGTACTAATGGTCTACATAATCTTCTGGTTCTTTACCCATGCGATACAAAGCACAAACTACATGTTGACAAGGGATACCCCTTAACTGCCATAACCTACAAGTACAAGTCTGCCTAACCATGTCAACTACATGTCTATATTCTCCTTTTTGTATCTCAAATCCTATGTCATGATTCCAATTCACCCTTATCTTCCTACCAATTTCTTTATTTTCCTCAAAAACTTGTCTTGCCATAGGTGAAATATCACTAGTCCAAGTACTTACAAGCTTAATCATATCTCCATGCCTATTCATTATTTTGTGTCTATTATCTTCAAGCATACTAATCACAAATTTGTGCCTAGGGACAATAATCCATGAATTAAATGTTTCACACATATTATTTTCCACCACATCACACTTGGATATTTCACTAAATAAAGCTCTACACCAAAATTCTTTGTTATAGACAAGCAGAGACTCACATATTCTATCACCAAGCTTTCCCAAATATGTAAACTCATCTTTTAATTTTACCTCAAAACTAGCTTTGGCACACCTCCAAAATGCTTTTCTCCTCTCTTCACTTCTCCATTTCTTTTTCCAGTTTGCCCAAATGTGTCTTGCACACATTCTTCTTTCAGCAAAACGAAGTAAGTTAGCAACAGCTGACTCAAGTCCCTACAAGAAAGAAACAAAACTCAGCCTTGATCATGAATAGTAAACAAGATAAAAGGCACAAACTTGCCAGTACTGCTACCAATCAGAAATCAAAAGAGTACATACTCAGTGTTTGGCTTAATCCAAAAGCCAGTGGATAGAATCCCTTTAAGTTGTATTCCCACTATAAATGGTTAATAAATCTTTAACAATTTGCTGGTCTAGTTTATTTTACTTGATCATAATTGCAGTATAAGTATTTTTCCAGTAAAATATGAGTTACTGAAATTAATTTCTACCCACACTCCATGATGTCTAAATTTACCTTTCATGTTTTAAATTATATTCATAACGTATTCACATATTTTTCTTTTTTACTATTTAGTTCCATCTTTTACTACTACTATAAACAATAATAATATATTTAGTCTAAGAAACTGAAGAAGATAGAGAACTAAAAGTGCTTGACAACAAAATTTCATCTGTAAAAGGCCATATTATTGAATGGTAACATAGTTCAATCAGTGTTTAGCAACTCAGCAATTCAAAATATTGAATTTACAGAATTCAATCGAGAAATCGGAATATAAGAGTTCAATCAAGAAACCAGAATTTACAGAGTTCAATCAGTACAGGAAGTCAGAATTAAAAAATATAAGAGTTCAAAAATATACATCAAGCTTGTAAGTACATGAAAACAGAATATTGAATTTGCAGAAGGCAAACTGAAACTGAGATGAGATGAAATAAATACCTTTTACATATCAGACATGAAGCTTATGCCATATCCATCACCAAGATGCAAATCTTCAATCAGATATCTTAAAAACCAACTCCAAGAGTGTTTGGTTTCTTGATCCACCACTGCCTAAGTTATTAGATACATTTATTGGTTTCCATTTCTTCCAACATCTACTAATAGCTCTCCTTTGCAAGCACCCTTCAAAAAACAACCATCTAGGATATAATCTTTCTACAGCCTTCCAACCACCCATTCTTAAATGCAGCAAAGCACACATAAAAGTATTTAAACAAGTGTTTGCCAGGAACTATTTCATTGTCAGTTCTCACCCAACAAGGAGTTCCCGGATTTGAACTCTTAATCATATCAGCATAGTCCAACAGTCTTGAAATCTCAAGCTTCCAATCACCCATGAACTTTGAAATTACATTCTGTTTTGCCTTATAACATATTGATCTTCCCACCTTTAATCCCCATTTTTTAAAATTATTTCTTGAAGCTTATGAACCCTAATGTCAGGTTGAGATATTATTCTATCCGTCAACTTCATTTCCACATACTTTACTGTGCACAATTTATTCACGTTCTTTGTAAAACACCTATGAGCAGGATAGTACTTTTTCACACAAAAATCCCCTTTATCTTTATCCAAACTAGAAATCACTTCTCATTTACGATTTCCTTGATATCTCATCCTAACTCTATGACGTTCATTGGGTTTAATCTTTAATTGAACTTTATTTTGCATAGCATAATCAACAACAACCCTTCTAAACTGAATTGCATTTCTCAAAAATCATACCCAATTCAAAGAAAGATACTGTAGAAGAAGGATCATAACTTAATTTGTTGCTTTTTCTACTTGAAGATAGATCCACACCTTGTTGTGCTAAAACAGAGTTCTTCATCACTGTTTTCACTAGGTTCATCTGATGAAGCAATAAACTCTTCATTACCTCCTAATTAACCTTGATATTTGACTGCCTTATTGGTGAAAACACCCTCAAAACCTTTATCTATCCCAGTCTCTCCAAGCTCAACTTTTGCCTGTTTGAATTTGTCCTTATACTTTGTCTTTCACTCTCCAGCCTCACTTCTTTTTTGTTCTCTTTGTTTCTCCCTGAAAGTTCTCAATTCTTCATCGACTTTACTATCATCTTGATCTGGTACAACATCTAAGTCATCCTCTTCATAGTCAACAGAATCACTAGTTTCTTCCTCTAAAGATTGTTCAATCCGCCTAACTCATCGATATCATCATCCAAATAAGAAATCCTAGACACTACCTTTGTCTCTACATTAACTTTTGGACCATATAATGGTCCCAACTGACTTGTAGGCCCCACCTCTCCCACATGCACGTGCTTCAAGAATATATTAAAAGTCGATCCACTCCATAAATATTTAATACAATTATAGAGTTGTTTGTCACTTTTTAACTTGACAAAATCTATAGGTAATAGGAACTTCAGTAAAAAATTCCTCAACTTCATCATACCCAATATCTTTTACATATGATTTCAATTCCGTCAAAGAGAAGTGATCCTTGTCTGTGGAGAAGATACATTTTTCAGATTTCAAAACATACCATCTTTATAGAAGCGACCATCATGGTGGAAAATAGCTATAAGATGACCCATATTTGTAGAAGAAAACTGAGATTACCACAATAAACTTCAAAAACGTCTACCAAAAATTTAACTTTAAAAATGAAAAAAATCTAACATACCTGACCAAATTAAAGGATAACAACAACAAAAAATGTAAAATTTAATAATTTCCTACAATCAATCTTCACTGATTTCGTCGGAATAGCCGTGTGAAGCTGTGTGATTTAGGGTTTTTTCTTAACTGAAAAGGAGCAAAACGAAGGATTAACGTGTTTTGCCCCTTTTATATTATTATTTTTTTTATTCTTTTAGGAATACCACGTGTAAAATCAAAATGCGACGTGTAAAGGTTCAGCTTGTATGGACGAACGTGGCATCACAATATTGGATGGAAAAAATACGTCAGCTTGGTTATAATTCACGCATTTAGGCAGCTTGGACCTTATGCTTAAATGTTCAGGAATGAGCAAGTTAGAGTGCCTATTTGTGTACTTTAAAAGTTAAAGTTTTAACTTAAAATTTTGCTTCAAATTTAAGATCAAATTTGTATATTCTGCGTTAAAGATAAGGTGATTTAAAGGGCGTGCTGGTAATTGATATTGTTCGGGCAACCGCATATCAACTTGTAGATGGCCCAACAAGATGTGAGTCGGCGGCCCAAGCAAAAGCGGACAAGTACCTATTTCCTTCGTCTCGCCTTATCTACCAATTGCTTCTACTTTGTTCCTCGTGCCCTCTCTCTCTCTCTCTATGTATTTGCAGCATCCCAAAATCTAACCCTAAGCACCGGATCTAGGACTCTTTTTCAGGTTCCTTCTCTGTCGCCTTCTTTCTATTTCTATCATTTGGGGTTTACTTTTTATTATTTAATGTATTATCTTGCCCTGTATCTTCTCTGCTAAATCTCTTCAGGGAAGTTATATTTTCGGATGTTTCTAGGCTTCTTTTGGGTCACCCTAATTTGTAATGAAACGAGCTCAAAAGAGTGAAATTGACATGATGATTCAGATAGCGGAAGATTAGTTGGTTGATGCGTGGATTGTTGCTGGAGTGCTTCTTATATTAGATTTTCTTGGTCATGTTGGGAAAGCAAATCTGGATTGGGATGCTTTAGCACCTAAAATTATATCTTTATGTTTTCTGTCAAATATCTTCTGATATTCGTAATAGTTTTCCGTTTTTGTCAGCTTTTAGTAATTGGTCTTGCATAGTGTTTTTTTTAATATAAATTTTCTGTGGGAAGAACTCAGAAGTACTGTTATAAATTGGGGAGGATGCTGAATGATGCGTACAAGTGCTTTCTTTTTTGCTTTTGAATGGGTAGAAAGTAGTAAAGGTTAATGAGAATCCGAGAAGCTGAGAGAATTTTGTGTTCTAATGCTTGGTTCATTTCTCCCTGTCCATTAAGGGTTCTAATTGATTTCTTGGTGAAGAAAATTGAAGATATCTAAACATTTTTCAGCTATTTATCCATCTCATCCCCAACTCCCCCCAAAATAATAAAGGAAAGAAAAAAATGAGAGAATTTGCAGCTAAAGGTCTTTAATGGATGAAATAGTTCTAAAACTCCATTTAGCTTTTCTGACCTGGCTTACTCGAATGGCAAAAAGGTTGTTTTTTTTCTGTTCTTCATTTTATGGGGTAAGGAGTCTGGAATAAAATTGCAGAGTATATATTTTGGTCAGTGGGTTATGGTGATCTTACACCTTGTAGGTTATTAGGTGTGATTGATGTGAATATACTGATAGATTATAGTAAGGAGGAATGGTGATATGAGGATTGAAGATGATAGCATGGGGAAATGGTGTAACTGGGGCTGCACTGGAAGTCATTGGTAGCTGCATGATGAAAATGCTTTATTACTTGTAGCTGGGACCATGGGTTTGATTTGTACCATGAACCTTCCCCGATTCAAAAAAGTCAGTTACCTTTTTTAAAGTTAAAGATATGTAGTTCCTCTGTCTCATTTTGTGTGACACTGCTAGACTTGGCGCGGTAGTTCAGAAAAAAGAAAGACTTGTGGAACTTGTGGAATAAAACAATTCTTAGATAGTTGTGGTTGTAAATCATTTCATTAAGGATAAAAGAGAATTTTTAAAGTTAAACTGTTTGTAATTATAGTAAGGTGTCATGCTTTTGGGGATGGAGTAGTAAGGAAACGGTGCCCATAAAAAAGGACAGAACCTAGTAGATAGACACTAATGTTATGCGTCTTACATTTTTTTTAGTCTGTTTAGAGAAGACAGCCCACCTTTCTATATTGTGTAACTTTTTAATTACAAAATTCCATTTCCCCCTTCACCCTTAATAGGAATGACATGACAAGTTTAATACCATTAGATTCAAAAGATATCTTTTCTATGTTATACACACATTTAGTTTGAGACCAAAAGATTCAAAAGTCTTCGTTACATTCTTAAACTTCTTATTTCATGCCTGGTAAACCTAAGACACTTTTTTCTGTCTATCAATTAAAAAGTTTCATTGATAATCACAAGGCCATCTTGGCAATATACAAGAAATACACCAAAAAAGAGAAACCTACAAAATCTGGTTCTCTTCGAAAGCCACCCAATCCTCTATACAAATAGGAACTACATAGACACCAAAAGAAAATAAGGGATCGAAGGGTTATATAGAAAAAAAAAGAAAATTTCAGGAGGCTATCATTTGGGACTGGGTTTTGGCTCGCCACCGGAACTCTTGATACTATCACCAAGCTAAGGGCCTGTATATGGAAAAATATGCTTCTGTTTTGATTTTTGTGAGCATATGTTGTTGCTCATCTTAATTGCAGCTGGAACAGAGGGAAGATGACATTTGATCTATTAAAAGAGAAGGAAAATGGCAGTTGATTCAGAAAATAATAATCTGGTTTCATAGCTCTAGTTTCCACTATATATTATTGAATTTAACTTGTTTGAACTCTAAAATTAGTTGCTGTTTCTGGTAAAAAAATTTGTTTCTATCAACAGTTATTTGAGCTTTCTGTCAGCTAGGAAACCATCTCAGTATCTCTTTGAAGCTGGGACTCAATTGTCAGCTGTTGTAGATTACTAGTGGTTCATGATTATGTGCTGGTGTTGGCATGTCTTTGTCACAGTAGTTATGCACTATACTTAGGAGGATGTAGCTGGAGATGATGTTTCCTGTATCAACAAGCATTTGGTGCTTGTATATTGAATAATATCTCTGTAGTGGTGTTTGGATTTGGTATTTAAATCAAAGGAGTACAGTAAAAAGGTTAATTTAGACTGATGTGGTCTTGGATGTGTGGTTGTGGTGGACAGGGAGGAGGCAGCAGCTGGGTGGTGGTGTGGTGATATTTTAGCTGGTCGTTTTTGGTGGTTTATTTGTGGTGGTTTGAATATGAAATCTGGCAGCAGGAGCCGAAGCAGGAGCAGAAGCAGAAGCAGAAGCAGGAGCCCGATGGATCGCAAAATCCGCACACAGCGGTTCTCCTACCGTGATGCACCATATAGGCGGGAGTCACGTCGGGGTTTCAGGTTCTCTGGTTTTAGTCATTTGTATGTTTAGCTATTCTCATTCTAGCACCTGTTGGCTGGAAGCAAGGAGATATGGATCTGTTGGACTTGGAACGGAGGCTAATTACTTTATTGCACGGATGGGTGTTTCAATATGCATGTTTGGAGTGTTCAACTGAATTTACATATTTCCCTGTGATTGCAATGTTACCTTCTCCTAAAAAGGGGAAAGGGGGTAATGCTGTTCCATAATTGTTAGACTAATAATTAGTCTACTGTTGACGTGGCTGTTTGGAAGTGATTTGGCAGTCCAATTTAGACTTCCACAAGACCCAAATGTTCAAGTGTGAAGTTGGGAAAATCAGTATCCCTTGACTGATTAGTGCTTTTTTGTTATTATACCCTGACTGATTGTGCTCAATCTTTTACCTTGTTTATATTATTTGATCAGCTAAAGTGGATTTTCTTCAGTAATGGGGTTGCTCATTTTAAAAAATATTTTCTTTTTATAGTACAACTTTTACTTGATTTTACTAGTGAAATAGGGATCTTATGTAGCTAGTGTCTAAACAAATTTAGCCTTTTGACCTCATACCTCAAGTTTCATATGCATATGCTCCACCAATGAGTTCGAAAGAAACATGGAAACAAAATATATTATGATACTCTAATTTCATGGAGTGTACTATTTTACCTGCTCTTTGACTCTCTCTAACATCCAGATTATACAATTTATGGCTCTTTGGTGGACAGATTCCTTCTTTTTTTCTCATGGTTTCTATCATTACTTTTTAATTTGATTGACAGAGTTCTTCTTTTTTCTCATGGTTTCAATTATTACTTTTTTATTTTTTAGCAGTCAGAGTCAGAGCAGTCTCTGCAAGAACTGCAAACGGCCTGGCCATTTTGCTCGGGAATGCCCGAATGTTGCCATATGTCACAATTGTGGTCTCCCTGGGTAAGTATTGGAATATTCTGTGTTAATTTTTTTTTGAGGAACAAAAAAACGAATATTCTGTGTTAATTAACTACTTGTTCCCTGGAAAGCGTAAGAATTACTGTTACATTTACTTTAGAGAAACTGTTGTGCAACAGATTGAAATTGAATCATAAAGGCTGCTAATGATGACGTTATATTGCCTTTCTGTATTGCTTGCACATCATCCCATTTGTTTGCATCACTTTCTGCCTGTATACAGCTGTCGGATCTTGACATCTGATACAGGTAACTAAGGGGCAAGATATACCCTGATATCCTTCAAGGGCAGCACATTGCATAGTCTTAGATTACAGGTAACCAAAGGGGAAAGGTATCCTGAAATCGAGTTGAGAACTTGAGACCTTCACATGGTAAGGAAGCAACATTTAGAAATGAGATGATACTATGTAATTTGTAGTACTTAGCTTTTAAGATACGCAAACAATATCAAATTTAGCAAGTAACTTCCAGTACATACTAGTTACTTAGCACTATTATAACATGAAACACCAAGCAAACACAAGATTTTTTTATGTATAATCTCCAATATCTAGATTTGAGCTTAAGTGTTGTCTTAAAGGGCCGGGGACACATACTGGCTGATATTTACAAGTTGCTTTATAAAATGAAAGGGAATGGGGATACATACTGCTGATCTTTAGAAGTTGCTTCATAAAATGACTTCTTTCTGTGGCTTTCCTAATATATGCATCACTTAATCATTCATTCACCTTTTTTTTTCCTTGAGGTCTATTTATTTTATTTTATCATTGCTCTCAGCCATGCTTGTCCCTGAGAATGGGGTCAGTAAGGTTGTTAAAACAAGTGATTTTTATTACTCCTTTAATTTTGATTTTGCCTCCAATATTTGAACAGGCATATTGCCTCGGAGTGTACCACAAAATCTCTTTGCTGGAATTGCCGAGAACCAGGCCATATGGCTGGCAACTGTCCAAATGAAGGAATCTGCCACACCTGTGGTAAGGCAGGACATCGTGCTAGAGACTGCACAGCTCCTCCACTTCCTCCTGGTGACCTGAAGCTGTGCAATAACTGCTTCAAGCAAGGTCATATTGCAGTCGACTGCACCAATGACAAGGCGTGCAAAAATTGTAGGAAGACTGGTCACCTGGCACGTGATTGTCAAAATGATCCTGTGTGCAATCTATGCAATATATCCGGTCATCTGGCTAGAGATTGCCCCAAGGCTGGTGCTCTTGAGGAGAGGGGTGGTGGATTCCGTCCCATGGGTGGAGGTGGAGGATATCGGGACATTATATGCCGAAATTGCCAGCAAGTGGGCCATATGAGTCGAGATTGCATGGCACTGATGATCTGTCACAACTGTGGGGGAAGGGGACACCAAGCATATGAGTGCCCCTCTGGAAGGTTTATGGACCGTTTTCCCAGGAGGTACTGACAGATGAAAGCCATGCCATATCACTAGGGCTTTGCAACATCAAAGGGTGACTACTGATGACATGTTCTGCTTACCTCATTGAATTGAGATTTGACAATTCTTTTTTTTAAGAAATCATCGGATTTTGGAACTAGTTGCTTTAGTGTGTGTTTTTACATCTTTTGAATGGATATGATCAGACTGTTATTTAAAAACGTGAATTAATGCAACTATTGTGAGGTATTTGCATTTTATTTGACGATTCTGCTAGGTGATGGGAAGGATGACGGTATTCATATATTGGTTTGTCTTGGTATTTGTGTGTTGATTTTTACGTCTGTCTGCTGGATTTACTCTTGCTGGTTAAGTATTTGTTGATAAAAGTGATTCGTTGAGTGGTTTGCTGGTGACCTTGTTGGAGATTTGCTTATTCACCTAGGAGTACTCTTCTGGCAAGCAATTAATTATAAATAGCTGCTTATTGATGATAAAAGTCTATTCCCGGTGAATTTACTTTTAATTGATGTGCTGGGGACACAAGTTGGTGCTATTTCACCATGACATTCTTCTGATTCAAACTCTTTGTTTCAGTTGGTCATCCCTAGTGCATTAACTCCCGTGACAAACTAAGATTGGATACCCAACAAATTTCTGGTTTCTGCAAATCTTTGTTCTCAGCAGTTTAAATTATCAATCTGTGGGAGGTTATTTGGTTACTGATTTAGATGAAGGCGGTTAGCTATTGAGAGTTCTGCACCTTAACTAAGTGCTGGAACTGGTCATATAGATGAGTGGTTACAAGTTTGAATTAAGGTTAAAGAATGTTATGGATGTATTTGATCAAAAAAGTGTTCATGTTAAAGCAATTGAAATAACCTTAGATTTGTTTACATTATTATGAGTTTTTTTTAATTTTAAATTAATTCATTTGCTTTTCAATGTAAGCTAAGAAGTGCTTTTAAGCCTATTTGACAAACTTATAAACCAATTCATACAAATTGGTTCAGCAATCTAATATAATTTTCTTGCCCTAGAAAACAATAAGATGTTATTGGGTCTAATTTATAGTGAAATTTATTCATCGGTTGAGGAAATGAGTTCTAAATGTGTGTTTCTAGGTATACTTGTTTTAACATAAAAACAAAATTAAACTTGGAACCTGGATTATGTTTAAACCCGTAGTACAATTTGCCATTGCTTAATGTTTGAAACAGAACGAGAGCCATTACTGCCAACACAACATAAATTACAAGAAACTAATAATCATTCCACCATAATTTATACCTGTTAACTTGCGCATTTAATATTTTATTTTAATAATAAAATGCGTATACACCAATAATTACTATCCAATTTTTGTTGTCAACTAAAAAACATTATACCTTGTAAAAATATTATACAAATTATTTTTGATCTAAAAGCAGAAGAGAATTGATTAGATATACCAAATAGAATATTAACAACCATAGTATTTTATTTAAACTTGATTTTACGCATCAAAAGAATGGTATCTTCAAGTAAAATCATGCTAAACTAATCAAGAATCAGCCTTGTCTTCTGATCTCTTGTACTCTGGCTTCAGCTCATAAGTGCCTTGATGAGCGCCCTTATTATTGTAGATGCAGAGAAGTTTGAGCATGTCTTTCATAAATTGCTCAGGTTGATCTGTCTCAAGGACCAGCTGTTTAAGAGTCCAATTTGATTGCCTCTCAAAGAGTTTGAACATGATTTCTTCCATTTCTTCGCGGTCCCTCCTTGTTCTTTTCATTTCTAATCCTTTACTTTGCACCTTCTTCTTATCTGCAGATCCAGAAGCCTTCGTTGCAAAAAATCCAGGCATAGGCCTCATATGTTTAGCATTATCATTGTCAATCACCTGAATTTGTCTACTTTTGGTCATGTACTTATTGGTTCTTTCACGGCAAAGTTTCCCATAGTTTTCAATGTTTTCATGATGCGGCTTCATGTCAAATTTATGATATATCTTTCCTTCCACGGAAACTATTCCTTGAGCTGACTCAGAAAATATAGACATTGGAATAAAATCTGTCGACATGTCCATGGAGTAGTGAGTGGGCATGTTTCCAGATGAACTTCCTGCCAGTTCCATGGTAAATTGAGTCGAATCATTGGCGACGAGAGGGTCAACCACAACGGTGACCTTGGCAACAGGTCCGGCTGAAACAAAACGGAGATCACTAACATCAGTTGTAGTTGAAGCAGAAGATTGTTGTTCATGTTGTTGGAAGAATCGAGAGACAACGGTAGGGCATTTCATCAACCACACACGTCGGTCAACATTTCTCGTCTCCAAATAGCTGTTCATCGTAACACCGTGCACGGTGGTCTTAGGGGCTGGTCCACTGATTTTCTCCGCCATGTATGTGTGGCTGAGTTCCTCTCTTAACATGTGAGGGCAACCACATTTTGTGACTATTTAAACCAATCCGTCCTTCTCTCTAACAAA
Source organism: Solanum clarkiae (assembly GCA_011800125.2). Lineage (NCBI taxonomy): Eukaryota > Viridiplantae > Streptophyta > Magnoliopsida > Solanales > Solanaceae > Solanum > Solanum clarkiae. Next base: position 15,487,835 of record JAABOM020000002.1, read on the forward strand.
CCAACAGAAACGCAAAAAGAAAAACATTTTACAATAATAATAATAAATAATAATAATAATAATAATAATAATAATAATAATAATAATAATAATAATATCACTTTTATTTTTATTATTTTTAGGTTGGTTATATCTCTGTTTGTTCCTAAATTTTATAAAGCAATAACAATCTTAATCTTATTTTTGCTATTCTGTTGTCCGACTCTATCTCCATTTTTCTCTCTAATAAATTGGTGTTGTTTGATCTCTTATATGTTTCATTCAATTTTTCAACCTCGTGTAATCTCAAATGGGGTGTGTAAATATCGAACCGACTGATAAAAAGTTATTGATTTATTGTTATTGAATTTTTAGGTTATCAGGTTTTTAATAATTTTGAAAAAATAATTTATTGGGCTCTCGGTTCGATATCAATTTTTACTATTGGGTTATTGGGTAAACTGATAACCCAATAAGATTATAATAATTCACTATTTTACCCCTTCATAAATATTAAATATCAATAATTCAATAGTAATAGAACATTATAGTAATATTTACATATTTTAATCTTTACGTACTTATGTGATTAGTTACCCACTCTAGTATTTAGTCTTTAATCTTTACTCTTTTGTACTCTATCTGTTTTTATTAATGCAAATTCTCATTATCATCCTTATCGGGTAAACCGAAAATCAAACCGTTTAAGGACTTAAAATAGATAAACCGAAAATCGATAAAGATTATTTTATTGGTTTATTATTGTTTTAGCATATTTAAAAATTGAAAACCAAACCGATAATATATAAAATCAAACTGAACTAACCGATGCATACCCCTAATCTCAAATATCTCATGTTATGTTTAATTAATATAATTTAGTGTAAATATCCATGTAATAAGTACAAAATATAAAATATTAGACTTTAAGGAGATAAAATATGTTTTCCTATCACTAGGGGTGTTCATGGTGACATCCTCCATTATCTCCTTCTTTTCTGAACGTCGTATTTCGCTGTTTCTTTATCTATATTTCTTGTTTCGGGCAGGCTCACCATTTGTTGTTGGCATTCATGGTTTCTTGTTGTTTCTTTGTTGTCTGTTACTTTATTGTACATACATTTTGTTCAATCATTCCTCTCTCTTCAATATTTCTTGCGTTTGTGCAGTACCCAGATACTTGTTCATCATTATTGTTCTATATTCTTGTAGTTTCGGTATACCCAGGTTCTGTATTTTCTGCCCGTTGTTGTGGATTGTTTGTACATGTTTAGGCTGTTGAAATATTCTTATATTTTATTATTGCTGTATATTGTTGTATATTGTTCCTATATATTATTGAATATTGTTATATATTGTTGTTGTATATTGCTGTATATGGTGTTATATTGTTGTACATTGCTGTATACATATTACTTAGCATATTGTTTGTTGGAAAAATTACTTAGCATATTGTTGCTGTATGTTGCATATTGCTGTATTTTGTTGGAGTCTTGTTTATTATTATTGCATAGTACTGTTTGTGGGTAGTTTGCTGGTATTGTTTAGTATTC
>JAABOM020000002.1:15489466-15534776 GCA_011800125.2 Solanum clarkiae
AGGGCTCCAATTTGATCTATAGTTCAATTAGGTCCCAAACTTTTCTACTTTTAATCCGATCAAGGACCTCCGACTCAGCTTAATTATTTAAGCCAAACTCACTTGATACCCCAATCATACATCGGAAAAAAAATTACCAGAGTTCACTTACTCAACATTCACAACAATACTCCCAATTGGATAGTTATACTTAATTTTAGAAATACGGGGTCTAACATTTTTATATTGGTCCAAGGCTTTTGGATCTTGGGCCCAGGTCCTCCCATGTGTGAAAATGCCTATACTTAGCCTTATTTTACCCTCATATCATTCTATACATTCTCAAATACTCATTCAAACACTTAGCCAGATATTTCTCTCCAAAATCAAGTCCCAAAACTCATCAGGATCTTAAGGTTCTCATTCAAGCTTCAAGTCTCCATCTCCAATCTTCTTCAAGGATTCTCCAGAAGCTAAGGTATGTGGGTTTCTTTCATGGGTTCCTTTCACCCATGATGCCCAAGTTTCTTTTCACCTAAAATTCCATGATTTAAATTTTATTTACTCATGGGTCTTACTTATTATAAAATTCACTGCACACTATCTTGGGGTTTATGAAATTGTGATAGTTTTACTATGTTTTGAGCTATGAATCTAAGATCTATAGTGAGATTTGATGAATGTTTTTGATGTATATTGCTTGAGGGTGTTACCAAGTATTGATTGATGATTTTATGTTGGATTTCCTTGCATGATTTCATCCCTAAATTGCATAGTTTTACACTAGCACTACACTCCCACCAAGTATTTGATAAAATGTCTGGTTATGGTTATCTTGATGAATTAAAGGCCCAGTGCACTCTTATGAGTTGAACGACTAGATGATAATGAAAGAAATGTATGTATATGATATTATCTCTATAGTGTTAGGAAGCCTCACTCGGGAGGTTGTAGGCCCGGCTAAACGTGTTGAGGGGTTTGTACCTCGATCGCCTCGCTTGGGAGGTGGCAGGCCCATGCAACCATGTCGAGGGGTTTGTACCTTGATAACCATGTTAAGGGGTTTGTACCTCATCGACCATGTTGGCGGGGTGCACCTCCATAACCACATGAAGGGGTTTGTACCTCATTCGCCTCTCCAAGGAGGTGGTAGGCCTTGGATATGAACGACTGTGGTCTCTCATTGCACATGTATATGTTCTATATAAACATGATTTTACTTCAATTATCATTCATACATGTCATATTGCTATATGCTTATTCATTGCCTATGTTATGCATTTTGCCTATGATGTTTATCACTTGTTCCATTACATCCTACATACTTAGTACATTGAAACATACTAACTCATGCTTTATGCCTACATGATGTCACCATGTAGGAACTGGAGCCCTGCTTGAGCATCTCCATCCACGTGGCTAAGTTAATTTCACTCAAGCTTATTGGTGAGTCCTCCATTCGGGGGACATTGCTTATGATCTTTTGCTACGTTATAAGACTATCTTTCTTTTATGTATACGTTGACTATGAGGGTGAGCCCGGTTGCTTGTCTTGGCCCCTGCTCTTATCTATGTAGTATATTTTCTGTTGGACATGTCATGTGTAATGTTATAAGCTTTGACTCTCTTATCTCTTGTTGTTATGATATGAAACATGTCTCTTAGCCCCGGTTATCCCTATTTACAATATTTTATTTATATTTTATTGCTTCCGCGACTAAGAATGTGTAATGATATGTTAAGAGGCTTGCTTGGGGTCCCTTTGGGTTCCCCATGCGTTGTGTCACGTCTAGGCCTTTGGCTTGGGTCATGAAAAACTTGGTATTAGAGCACTAGGTTGTTTGATCCTCAGAGTCTAACACACCACGTCAATTAGAGTCTTGTTCATGGTTATGTTATGCAGCACAACAATGAGCAAGAGGCTATGAGGCATTTAGGAAATGTTTTCCTTCTTCTTACTCTATGTTGTGCTATAGTAATGGAGGTAAGTTTTCCCCCCTAATTATTTTCTTTTGTTATACTAGATCATGCCTAACACAAAAGGAAGGAGAGTCTGCACTCCCGAGGAATAATCGGCTCATGGTGAGCTCCGAGATGCTCTCACTTTTCTTGCACAACTTGTGGTTAACCAAGACAACCAAGGGATCCAAGCCCCTCATGCTCCTACATTGGTATATCGGGTGAGAGACTTCATGAGGATAAATCCCCCAGAATTCTATGGGTCAAAGGTGGATGAGGACCCTTAAGAGTTCATTGATGATGTCTACAAGGTGTTGGCCATCATGTGTGAGGCCGGAACATAAAGCAGAGTTGGCGGCTTACCAACTCAAGAGGGTGGCACAAATGTGGTTTGATCAATAGAAGGAGGAGAATATGGTAAATAATGTGGTGCTTTGGGAAGAGTTCAAGGCGGCCTTTTCTTAATTGATTCTTCCCTCTTGAGCTTAGGGAAGCCAAATTGGTGGAATATATGAATTTGAGACAAGGGTCTATGAGTGTAAGGGAGTATTTCCTCGAGTTCAACCAACTTTCAAAGTATGCTCCACACTTGGTTACCGACTCAAGGTCTAGGATGAATAAATTTGTGATGGGTGTTTCTGACTTGGTGAGTGAGGAGTGCCGGTCCACTATATTGATTAGTGACATGGATTTGTCTCGTTTGATGACCTATGCCAAAAAAATGGAGGAAGAGAAGGGGTCATGAGGCCAATAGGGCCCGTTTTAAGGAAAAATTCCAAAGTCGAAAGGGTGGCCGATTCCATCAAGGCCAAGGGTCTTCTCATGCATTTCATAAGAGGGTTGCCAATGATTTTCCAAGGGCCCAAGGCAATAGGGGTATGGTCCCAAATGGTGGGTTTCCGAAATGTGGTAAGGGTAATAGTGGCCCGTGCTTGAGGGATACTAATGCTTGTTATGGATGTGGGAAAGTTGGGCATAAGATGTTGGATTGCCCTCGAAATTGCAACATGGGTAAGAGGTTCGTCCACAAGGTGCTAATGCGATTCCTTTGGGGAGAGGTGGCCGATGATGGTTCCCCAAGGTACAATCGGTTTTATGATTTATGAAATGACCCAAAAAAGTACCTTGAAAATGCCTGAAGTCGTGATTTCCATATATCTCAAAATTCGTGCGTTATTTTAAAAAATCTGACTTTTCATATTCTTATTCAGGGGGTCAAATTGGGTGGGAAAAGGGCCTAACCCTGATTTTGGAACAACCACAGCTAATTTCAAAATTTCAAAGTTTGACAAGAAATTGTGCTAATCCGCATTTGGGGTACGACACGCCCCAATGTATTTTGTTGTCTAATTTATTAGTCCGGTCCAAGGCTTTTGAGTCTTTTTCCTAAGTATTTCCATACGTGAAAATACTTATACTTAGCCTTATTTCACCCTCATATCATCCAAGACATTCCTAAATACTCTCCTAAATACTGACAATATTTCATCTCCTAAATTTAAGTCTCAAGCTCATCTGGATATGAGGATTTCCTCTCAAGCTTCAAGTCTCCATCTCCAATCTTCTTCTACGAATCTCCAAGAGCTAAGTTATATGGGTTCTTTTATAGGTACCTTTCACCCATGATACCCAATCTTCCTTTTACTCTACCTTGCGTGATTTAAAGTTGATTTACTCATGGGTCTTAGGTATTATGAAATTCACTGCACACTATGTTGCGGTTTATGAAATTGTGACTATTTTACTATGTTTTGAGCTATGAATCTAAGATATATTGTGAGACTTGAGGAAGGGTGTTAATGTATATAGCTTGAAGGTGTTACCTAGTATCTATTGATAGTTTTACATTGGATGTTATAGCATGATTTCACTCTTGAATTGCATGGATTTACACTAGCATTATACACCCGCCAAGTCCTTAATAAAATGTTCGGCTATGATGTCTTAAGGAATTGAAGATCCAATGCATGTCTTATAAGATTAATGACTCTATGATGATGAAATGAATGTATGTATATGATGATGAAATGAATATATGTATATGATGATGAAATGAATATATGTATATGATGATGAAAGGAATATAGGTATAAGATGATGAAAAGAGTGTATATATATAATATTATCTCAGTAGTGTTGGAGAATGACCAAGCCTCATCTTGGAGGTTGTAAGCCCAGTAACCTTGTTGAGAGGTTTATACCTCAATCACCTTGCTCGGGAGGTTGCAGGCCCATGTAACCTTGTTGGTAGTTTCTACCCATCAACCTTGTTGAGACTTTGTACCTATCAACCTTGTTGGGGGGGGGGGGTTGTTGTACTCCATCAACCTTGTTGGGGGGTTTATACTCCATCAACCTTATGAAGGGGTTTGTACCTCATGTGTCTCTCCAAGGAGGTGGTAAGCCTTGGATTGCACTAAGAATGGTCACTTCTCACACTCGTATTATGTTATATATAAGCATGGTTTTACTTCAAGCATCATTCATACATGTCATATTGTTAGTATGCTATTCATTGCTCATGATTATACATTTTGTCTATGATGTCTATCCCTTGTTGCATTGCATCCTACATACTTAGTACATTCAAACGTACTAGCGCATACTCTATGCCTACATGATATCACCATATATGAATCAGAGCTCCTATTGATTCTCCTCGTGGCTAGATGGATTGTTCAAGTTAGCTTATAGTGAGTCCTCAAGTCCGAGGATGATATCTACCTTCTCTCAAACTTATGTTTAGATCATGTCTTATATGTTTGAATTACCTATTACCATTATTTTGACGGTGAGCTCGGTTGCTTGTCTTGGCCCCCGCTAAGTATCTAAGGTTTAGAGGTATTGTTGGACACGATATGTATTATGCTATTAGCTTTGACTCTCTCTTGACTCTCGTTGTTATGATATGAATGATGTCCCTTAGCCCTAGTCGTCCCTAATTCTACTTCTATGTTGCTATTTTATTGCTTCCGCGACCAAGGACGTAAGAGGTTTGCTTGAGGTCCCTTCGGATTCCCCTTTAGCCATGTCATGTCTAGGCTGTAGGCTTGGGTCATGACAAACTTGGTATCAGAGCACTAGGTTGTTAGATCCTCGGAGTCCAATACACCGCATCGATTAGAGTCCTATTCATTGTTGTGAAGCGCACCACAACTATAAATAGGACGCTATGAAGCATTCTAAGAAACATTTCACTTCTTCATGATTTATGTCATGCGATAGAGTTAGGTCCCCTAGGGCTTATTGCTAATCCCTAACAGTTACAATATGGGATATGCCTCAAGCTACTCATGACGGTGATGTGATGAATGCAGAGGTTCACAACGCTCTTTGGGTGTTGGCCAAAGCGGCGGCAAAATTGGCAACTAATTTTGATCAACAAGCGAGTGCTCTCGAGACTTCAAATGGTAAAAGGAGAGGTAAGGAAGCCAAGAAGGGTCGTGGTGAAGGGAAGTTCCAAAGTCTCAAAGGTAGTGGTAGTGTGGTACTTTATGATAGGTGCCCAAAATATGGTAGACGTCATGATGGTCCGTGCTTGAAGAAAAAAAATACTTGTTATGGTTATAGAGGGGATGGCCACAAGATAATAGATTTCCCGCAGAGATGCAATAAGGGTAAAAGCGACGATGATGGGTTAATTCATCCTCGATGCCCAAAATGTTGGAGGAAACATGGTGGTACATGTTGGAGGAAAATGGGTGCGTGCCTTAGGTGTGGAGATATGGGCCACGAAATTCCAAATTTCCCTTATGCTCAAGACAAGTGTAAAGGTGGTGATGTTGATCAAGAGGCTCAAGGAGGGGATGAGGCCCCCGATGTTGCTACCGGTACGTTGAAATTTCCTTTGGCTTTGATATGTTTGCATTTATGGGCCAGAGTACCACTATCGCTTTAATTATTCTTTTGGTTGCTATTGGGTTCCATGTGTGTTCTGAACTCTCTTTGGTGTCTATCGCATTGGTGGGCCTATTGTGGTTTGAAGGTTCATAGGTGTTGTTTCGTGTTTATCTTGCATTAGGTCATGCCTTGTGACTTGTTGGGTTTAGTGTAGTGGATTTTGATGCTATGCTTGGGATGCATTAGCTGCGTTGGTTCTGTGTCCCCATTAAATGTAGCGCCCATAGTGTTAAATTCTGATTCCCTATTAAATTTGTCTTTAAGTGGGGCCTTGTAAGTGGTTGCAAAGAGGTAGGTCCATTTCTTGTTCTATGGTATGCTTGATCTCTAAGGGGTTGCATTCTTTGTCTTGTGGGGTTGGGGATGTCGAACCTAAGTTATTTCTATTCGAGTTATTTTGCATGGTAGATGAATCTTGAATGTCCTTTCCGATATTGTGGATTTGGGGTAGTATCTTTTGGTTTGGCTAGTGCACCACTTATGTCTATAAGTCAAATGAATATTAGACCCTACATTATTATGTTTATGATGGCTTGGGTGATGATAGGTTGGTTTGCCTCCGGAAGTGAGGGGGTGCATGTGCGTCATTTGAGGGTAGTACTACAAGGTTTAAAGGAGGAAGGTGTATGCTAAGTAGGAGGAATGTGAGTTTGGTTGCAAGAGGTTGCCTTCCTAGGTCTTGTGATGCCGGGTCATGGTATTAGGGTGGACCCTAGTAAGATGAAGGTGATTAGAGATTGGCCTAGACCCATGAATTCATTGCATATTAGGAGTTTCTTGGGCTTAACGGGTTATTACCGGAGGTTGTGAGTAGGTTTCTTTATATTGCTTCGCATATAGTTTAGTTGACCCAGAGTAAGGCTCGTCGAGCAAGCCAATGAGTGTGAATAGATTTTATAAAACCTTGAAGATTAAGCTTGTGCCCACCTCTATCTTGGCTCTACTGGAGTATTGGAAGGGGGTTGTTAAGTATTGTGATGCTTCAAGGAAATGGTTTGGGTTGGAGGCCTTGGGGTGGTTTGGCTACTTGCATATCATGCTTCTAATAACCGTAAGGCCCGTAAGGTTGTAATATGATGGTTAAGGATGGACGATCCATTTGGTCAACTATGATGAGCTTGACACTTCTCTAAGATTGATTTTGGTCCGGGATTTGTCTCCAAGTAAGGAGGAGGGTAGGTGATATCCCTAAGTGTCTTTTCAGACTAGGAATGAGCATTTAAGTAGTGTTGGAGTTGTTTGGTTGACTTATGAATCAGCTATGTTTATGGGTTTCATGGATAGGGTCTTAAAACCCTACCTTGGCATGTTTATGGTGACCTCTACTAGTGGAGCGTTGAAATATGTCGAGCTTGTTAACCATTTGGGGAAGTATTGCAAGTCTTGGAGGATGACATGTTGTTTGCTAAAAATATAGGTGTGATTCGAGGGTAACAAGAAGGTGGTTAGAACTCCTTGAGGCCTATGAAATGAGTGCGCGTTATTTTTTCCAAGAAGGCTAAGGTTGTGATCAGTTCTCTAAGTAGGTTTCCTATGGGTAGCCAAGCATATGTTGATGGTGGCGATAAGGAGGTGGCTAGGGAAGCCCATCGGTTGGCGAGATTGGGAGTTAGGTTGGAAGAGGTTAGTAATGGTGGTGTTGTTGTTGTTGATGGTTCTAAATCTTCATTGGTTGAGGAGGTGAAAGCTAAGCAAGATCTTGTCCCTCATTGTTAGAATTGAAGGCCTTGGTTGGTCATGGGAAAGTGGAGGTTTTCTCCCAAAGGAGAGATGGTGCACTTAGATATCAAGGTAGCTAGGTTGTGTGTGCCTTGTGTTGATGGCTTGAGTGAGAGAATTCTTGAGGAGGCTCATGGTTCTTCCTATTCTATTCACCCCGGTTCTACTAAAATGTATAGAGATTTGAGAGAGGTATATTGGTGGGGAGGCATGAAGAAAGACATTGCAAAATTTGTGTGTCGTTGCCATGGTTAACAAGTTAAAGCCGAACATCAAAGGCCGAGTGGCCTAACCCAAGACATATAGGTTCCTACTTGGAAGTGGGAAAAGATCAATATGGACCTTGTAGTTGGGACGATCATCTTCTATTGACTGAGTTTGCTTACAACAATAGCTATCATTCTAGCATCGGTATGGCTCCTTTTGAGGCTCTTTATGGTAGAAATTATAGATCACTGGTTGGGTGGTTTGAAGTTGGAGAAGCGGCTATGTTGAGACAAGATCTGGTTATGGAGGCTTTTGAGAAGGTTAGGATGATTAGGGAAAGGCTAAACATGGCCCGGAGTCGTCAAACGTCCTATGTCGATGAGAGGAGAAAGGATCTTGTATTTAAAGTTGGTGATTGGGGCTATTTGAAGGTTTTACTCATAAAAAGTGTGGTTTTCCCCAGTAAAGAGGGAATTGAGTTCATGGTTGTGAGTCCTTATAGAATGAAGTCGGAGGTTGGTAAGGTTGTATAAGGGTGGAATGACCTAGGTATGTGGTTATGCTTTGTTCAGTTCTTTATGCTTTTAGGTTGAGGGGATCTGTGGGTGACCCTAGTGTCACAGAGCTCTTTGAGTTTGTAGGTGTCAAGGAGGATAAGTCGGTTTACAGAAAGGTCCTAGTGGAGGTATTTGATGGAAGGGTGGAAAGTTGATTAAAAAGGATGTGGTGCTCGTCAAGGCCCGTTAGAATAATCGTCAAGTCAAAAGTGTTTCTCTGGAAGTCAGAGCAGTCATGGAAAAGCGATATTTGTACCTGTTTTATTCTATTCAATCTTATGATATCATGTCAAACCCCTTTTATGATTTCATGTCTCATGTTCCAGCCCCTTAATCATTTGCATGCATTCATGTTTACATTGAAAAGGTTCATGGTAATTATACACTTATGTTGAGATTTTAAAAATGGTGTTTTAAAGTGTACTGTTGCATTCTTGTTGGGTATGACCTCTTTATAATTACTCTTCTCTTGTACATTTCTGTGACATTCGGGGGTGAATGTTCCCAAGGGGGAGATATCGAAACGACCCCAAAAAGTGCCTGAAAATGTGCCTCGAAAATGCCCAGAATCGTAATTTTCATATATCTCAAAATCTTTGCGTTATTTCAAAAATTCAACTTCGTATTCTTGTTCAGGGGATCAATTTGAGTAGGAAAAGGGTCTAACCCTGATTTTAGAGCAACCGTAGCGAATTTCAAAATTTCAAAGTTTGCCAAAAAAAATGTTAATCCAGGTTTGAGGTGCGACACGCCCCAATGTATTTTTCTTTCCAGTTTTTTAGTCCGGTCGAAGGCTTTTGAATCTTAGGCCTGAGCCTTCCCATGCGTGAAAATACCTATACTTGGCCTTATTTCACCCTTATATCATCAAAGACATTTCCCAATACTCTCCCAAACATTTAGGCAATATTTCATCTCCTAAATTCAAGTCTCAAGCTCATCCGGATCTAAGGATTTCCTCTCAAGCTTCAAGTCTCCATCTCCATTCTTCTTTAAGGATTCTCCAAAGAGCTAAGATATGTGGGTTTCTTTCATGGGTTACTTTCAACCAAGATACCCAAGCTTTCTTTTAATATAATTTGCATGATTTAAAGTTGATTTACTCATAGGTCTTAGGTATTATGAAATTCACTGCACACTACGTTGGGGTTTATGAAATTGTGATTGTTTTACTATGTTTTGGGCTATGAATCTAAGATCTATTGTGAGATTTGAGGAAGGTTTTTGATGTATATTGCTTGAGGGTGTTAAGAAGTATCTATTGATGGTTTTACATTGGAGCTTATAGCATGATTTCACACTTGAATTGCATCATTTTACACTAGCACTACACATCCCCTAAGTGTTTGATAAATGTCTGGTTATGATTTCTTGAGAAATAAAAGGTCTAACGCATGTCTTATTAGATGAATGACTCTATGATGATTAAATGAATGTATATATATGATTATGAAAGGAATGTATGTATATGATGATGAAAGAAATGTTTGTAATGATGATGAAAGGAATGTAGGTACAAGATGATGAAAGGAGTGTATATATATAATACTATCTTAGTAGTGTTGGGGATGACCAAGCCTCGTCCGGGAGGTTGTAGGCCCGAATAACCTTGTTGAGGGGTTTGTACCTCAATCGCCTCGCTTGGGAGGTGGTAGGCCTGTGCAACCTTGTTAGGGATTTATACCCATCAACCTTATTAGGGGCTCCATCAACCTCTTTGGGGGGTTTGTACTCCATCAACCTCATGAAGGGATTTGTACCTCATGCGCCTCTCCAAGAAGATGTTAGGCTTTGGATTGCACTATGAATTGTCACTCCTTACATTCGTATTATGTTCTATATAAGCATGGTTTTACTTCAAGCATCATTCATACATATCATATTGTTTGAATGCTATTCATTGCTTATGATTATGCATTTTGCCTATGATGCATATCTCTTGTTGTATTGCATCCTACATATGCAGTACATCCAAACGTATTAACGCACACTCTATGCCTACATGATATCACCATGTAGGAATCGGAGCTCCTATTGATTCTCCTCGTGGCTAGACGAATTGTTCAAGTTAGCTTATGGTAAGTCCTCAAGTCTGGGAAGATATCTACCTTCTCTAAATCTTATGTTTAGATTATGTCTTGTATGTTAGGATTACCTATTACCATTATTATCAAGGTGAGTCTGGTTGCTTGTCTTATCCCCCGCTATGTATCTAGGTTTAGAGGTATTATTGGACACAAATGTATTATGCTATGAGCTCTGACTCTCTCTTGACTCTTGTTGTTATGATATAAATAATGTCCCTTAGCCCCGATTATCCCTATTTCTATTTCTATGTTGCTATTTATTGCTTCCATGACCAAGAATGTATAATGATGCGCTAAGAGGCTTGCTTGAGGTCCTTTCGGGTTCTCCTTGTGTCGTGTCACATCTAGGCCCTAGGTTTGGGTCGTGACACTTTACATGAAAGATAAGGGGTTCATGAGGTACCTGACGGTGTTGCTGATATGTTAAAAATCTTTGATTTTAATGTGTATGAATTGATTAATCCGAGTGCCACTCTTTCTTTTGTTACCCCCCTATTGCCAAAAAGTTCCATGTTGAACCCGAATTATTGTGTGAGTCATATGAGGTGTCTCCTCTTATTGGTGCATCTACTGTTACTAGAAAGGTCTATAGAAATTGTCCCATTTGCGTCTTGCATAAAATATTGCCTTGTGATCTTATTGAGTTGGACATGGTTGATTTTGATATCATTCTTGGGATGGATTTATTGCATGCATACTATTGCCTCTTTTAAAAGAATGTATATGAACGTATATATATGTATTCTTATGGGATGGTTGACTTAGCTCCGATGGATTGGGGGTCCCCTCTCTTTTCTCGAACTATATGCCTAACATAGGTCCTTCTGAAATGGGAGTGCCCATAAGGAAGGTTGCTTCATACGAAATGGGAGGCCCATAAAGTGAAGTGTAATATGACATGTTTATGTTATGAAAATCCTATCCGAAATGGGAGGCTTGTAAGGAAGGTTACTTCATACGCAATGGGAGGCACATAAGGTGGAGTATGGTTTACCTTTGGCAAGTAAACCACCTCTTTTAATGATGAGGAGTAATCATCGGGATTCAAAGTAATATCTCGCTTGGTCTTACTTATGTCAATTGAGGTCACTTCCCCATTATATATGAGCATTGCATTTCATGCATCATTGGTTTATAGCATATTGTATATTACTCTCTCGATATATAGTCTTTTCTATATTACGTGCCCTTATCATCTAACATTGAATGTTGCTTTGTAAGTTACATGTATTGCATACTTAGTACATTCAAACATACTATCGCATATTTTTCTTATATGATTTCACCATGTAGGAACCGAGGAACCCTCTCATCCACCATACGACGCCTAGCTTGGATTTCAAGTAATACTTGTTGTGGTGAGTCCTATCTTCCAAGGATAAGCTATCGCCCCATCCACTTGTTTTGTTCATATTCATTTCATTTGCTTTGAGGGTGAGCCAGGCATATGTGTTGTCCCCCGACCTATCTTATGTAGAGGCATCATTGGAAATCTTGTGAACTCTTTTCGTTTTTTCTAAGTGTTGTATGGGATTCTTGATCATGGTTATTTATGGATATGTTATTATAAGATGATGTTATGTTATGTTGTGGAAAGGTCCTAAGTCCCGAATTGTCCCCTAGAGTGAGTCATGCTTACCCTCCCCTTAGTCATTATGTGTTCCGTGGTATGTGAGTTCATCCTAATCCCTTTCCCTAAGATGTTCCCATAGCATGAGTCTTATTTTCCTGTCCCTTAGAATTATGTGCTATTTTTGAATTATAAGGACCCGGACTTTGTATGACATCATTGGAGCTTGAAATTTTTGTTTTCGACAAAATTTGGACCAAGTGTCACCTCAAGGGAGACTACATGGTCCATGTGAGTTCACATGGTCCGTGTGAGGTCACATGGCCCATGTGGCCTCCAGTGAAGTGATACTTGGTCATAATTTTGAATGTGTGGCCTTGGCATGGAGTTTCGGGCTAAGGCACATTACACTTGGACCCTACAAGGCCCGTGAAACACTTTAAGGACCGTGTGATAATCTTGAGCTTTAAACATCAATATTGGAGGCCAAGTGTAGTCACACGACCACCTTTACGGGCCGTGTGATGATTCACGGGCTGTGTGATGGTTCACGGGCCGTGTGGCCCTTTTATGAAGTGAATTTCATAAAAATTTTCTAAGTATGGGATCTTCAAGCTCAAGTTAAGTTCACTTTCAAGCCTTCAATTCAAGCTTATTTATATTGTTTAAGGTCATCATGGGCCTCCTACATCAAGCCAAGTTCAAAGGAATTCCATTGGCTAAGTTTTTCATAAGTACCGATAGAAGGGTCAGCTTTAAAGGTAATATCTCTTAGCACAAAAGCAATTAGGTGGACCATGACCTATCAAATTAAAGCTCTTTGAATTATCTTTTCAACGCACTTAGTTCCACCTCATTTAGAGTTTGGATGAAGAAGTTATGCCTACTTTTGGAAAGCCCGTCTGTGCAGAGTTTTCTGAATATTTCCTAAGTACAGCTATATGAGTGGGTTTCAAGGTCCGTGAAACCTTGTACGAACCATGAGACCTCCTCATGTACCCTGGTAAGTAATATGATTTTTGCTTCATTAATGATATTTTTGCGATTGTGGCTTCTCCTAAGGGTCTTTTATGACTTCCTAAGCTATCTTAAGACCTCCAAATGACCTAAACTCTATTCCTAACATTCGAAATTCACTCCTCACATTTTAAACTCTCAAATTTCCTCTCAAGAACTCTTATAGAATTCAATCTTGAGGATCAAGGCAAACCCAATTCTCCTTCAAATTTCTCTTGAAACTTCTTCATTGGGTCAAGGTATGTGGGTTTGATCTTTGGTTCCTTCCAACCAAAGAGACCCAAATCTTTTCAATCAAAATTTCATGAATTTAAGCCCTCTTTGAATATGGGTTTTCACTATTTAGATTTATTAAATTAAATTGATTTATGGTTTCTACATATTTGATGATTTTAAGTTACTTTAACCCCTATTATGATGATTTACATTGGGTTTATGAAATTATGAATATGCATGTCCTTTTTCAAGGCTTACTTATGTGTGGGTGATTATATAATGATTTTAAATGTGGATTTAATTATGTTTTCATGTTAATTTCATATTATATTCATGAATTTAGGTTGAATATTTATTATCCATGCTTTCCTCACATCATTCATGGCATTTGCATTCATGATATTGGAATTTATGAAAATTATGAAGTAGGTTAAGCCCAATTATGTGTTATAATATTATTTTGATAAGACATTGGTTATGACAAGAATTTGATCACATATATGTCTATGATTATGACTCTTTGAGCATTATGGGTGCTTGCACCATTATGTATGTATGAATGAGTTATTCCTATACATGAGTATTATGATTGTGAGCTATGATTTGGCATTTGAGCCTAAGTATGAATTGTTATGAATTCGGTTTGGCCTTTAATCCCAAGAAGGCATGAAAATGATTTGAAAGCTTATGCCTTTTTTACAAGCATGTATATATATGTATTCTAGTAGGATAATGACCTAGCACCAATGGACTGGATGTCGGTGTGGATATCCCCAAGGGTCCATACTCCGTTTCTTGAACTATATGCCAGCATAAGAATGGTAGTCATCGTCAAAATGAACGGGTCCTAAGGGATGGCCATTCATTTATGATATGATATGATATGTTTTGATAAGAAAATCATTCTGAGATGACAAGGTCGAAAGAAGGTAACCACCATATATGAAATGACCAGGTCGTAAGGTGAGGTATAGATTACCTTTGGGAAGTAATCTTCTCTCACCAAATGGGAGGTCAATATCGGGCAAATTCACGTAATAGCTCACATGTGTTTTAGATGTTGGTTATGGCTATATCCCCACTATATATATGAGCATCATTTTCATTTAATGTATTATGAATTTCATAGAATCTTGTTATACTATATTCCTTGCTATATATATATCTCTTTCTATGTTATGTGCCCTAGTCATCTAACATCATATGTAGGTTTTGGTAAGTTACATACATTGCACCCCGCATACTTAGTACATTCAAACGTACTAACGTATACTTTTGCCTCCATGATCTAACCATGTAGGGACCGAGGACTATGATTATCCACTGTATGACATTAGCTTGGATCTCAAGTTTTGACTTGTTGTGGTGAGTTCTATCATCCAAGGACAAGACACCATTCCTCTACCTTATGTTGATTTTGCTTATGTTATCTTTACTTTGACGGTGAGCCCCATACATTACTTGGTCCCCATCCCATCTTATGTCTAGAGGCATTGGTGGACATTTTGTAGACTCTTGCTGGATCTATGTGTTATGTGTTGTATTTGGAGCTTATGGTTATGGATATCTTTTGGATTGGCTATTATGGATTGATTATGAGAATCATACAAATGGATTAGAGTTTTCAAAAAACTATAAGAGGTTCAATTCCTCTTTGATGTGGTTGAGGAAAAAGATAGATATCGGAGAAACAATTCTGAGGTAAGACTGGTTTTTTCGTAGGTTATCGGGTAAAGTTTAATAGTTTCAAGCTAAACGTACTAAATCAATTAGCTTATTACTATTGGAAAATTCCATTCATTTCTTGAAAATATTTCCTACTCAAATTAGCTATCTACGATAAAAGTAGAAGCAAGGTCTTCACTTTTTTCAAGGAAAGTCTCAGTGCGTAAAGAGTCCTCATACAATAAAAAACCCAGTGTCGTAGTCAGCCAAGTGAATAACAAACAGGCCGTAGGATGTCAATGCAAGGTGCTCGACGTAGGATAATAATAAAAGGTGAGGGTACACTCAATTCAATTCAGTCAATATTGGCGCCCTTACCAACCCTCCGAGCCGGTGGATTGAAAAAGAATCATGTGGGAATAGTTTGGTTTGCCTAGCACTTTGCGCCTTCACTTATGAACTAAAACCATCTTGCTTTACTAAATTAGTCGACCTAACCTTCGGTTCCTGTAACCAAGTTTTTCTTTCTAATATGTATGTTTGATGTGGGAATGTGGAAGATCCTAAGTCCCAAATTGCCCCCATAGAGTGAGTCATTCTTACCTGCACCTTAGTCTTTATGTGCTATTTGCTATGTGAATTCATGTTATTCCCTTTCCCTATGACATCCCCATAGCGTGAGTCCTATTTTCCCGTCCCTTAGAACTATATGTTTACAATTTGTATATTTTTCTGAACCGATGATATGAATATGGATACTTATGAGTCTTGTTTGGGGACTCTCGGGTTCCCATTCGCAATGTCACTCCTAGACCCTAGGTCCGAGGCGTGACATGAATGCGCTTCCGAACCGATTATTTGGATTTTGGTACTTTGAGGCTTATTTGGGGACCCTCAGGTTCCCATTCGCTGTGTCACTTCTAGACCCTAGGTCTGGATCGTGATAGAGATGGTATCAGAGCCCTAAGTTTGTAAATGATCCTCAGAGTCCAACATGTGGCGTCAAGTAGAGTTCTATTCATGGGCGTAAAGTGCACCATGCCTATGAGTGGGAGGCTATGACAATGTTCTAGGAACTGTCTCACTTCTTCATATCTTATGTCGTGCTGTGAATAGTTGGTTCAGTTCTTGACCTTAATGGTATCCTTTCTCTATTTCAGAAGATGCCTCATGGTAGACCTGTTAGACTAGCCCCGACTAATGAGGGTCAAGCACCTCAAGGGCCTATAGATTAACCCATCTCTAGTGGTGAATTCTGTACAGCCTTTCCCATGCTTGCCCAGGTGGTGACTACTCAGACTAAGAAGGCCAATCTTCCTTGGGATCCCACTCTGGCTTCTAGAGTGGGATTTCTCCCGGATGAACTCTCTGGAGTTCTTTGGGTCTAAAGCTGATGAGGATGCTCAAAAGTTCATTGATGAGCTTATCAAGGTGTTGAATATTATGGGTGTCACTTCTGACAAAAAAGCTGAGCTGGCTGCTTATCAGTTGAAGTGGTATACACAGTGGTCTATAGAGAGAGTTTGTGGTGATGCTGTTAATTGGGAGGAATTCAAGCTTGCTTTTCTGGATTGTTTCTTCCCCCTTGAGCTTAGGAAGGCCAAGATGACTGAGTTTATCAACCTTAAGTATGGTAATATGAGTGTGAGGGAGTATTCCCTCAAGTTTAAAGCTATCCAAGTATGCTCCGTACTAATGGCTAACTCTCGTGCAAGGATGCATAAGTTCATTTTTGGTATCTCTGACTCGCTAGTGAAGGAGTGTCATATAACAATGTCATTCGGGACATTGATATATCTAGACACATGGCGTATGCCAAATAGATTAAAGGGGGAAACTCAAGGAGAGGAGAGTTCATGATGCTACGAGAGCTCAGTTCGATGGTGGGTTCTCAGGTCCTAGAGGTGGTGGTTTCAGTCGTTTCCAATAAGGCCAAGGTTCGGGTGCTCGGGTTACTAATGCTAAGATGCCTACTCCTAAGGAACCGCTTAGTGGTGGACCATGGTATCCTTTGTGTGAAAAGTGTTGGAAGCAACACATGGGTGATCGTTGGAAAATTTAGGATGCTTGCTTTTGGGTGCAATGATAAGAATCACAAAGTTGTTGATTGTCCTAATAATCCTCAAAAGGATTAAGGCCAGGTGTCTCAGGGTGGAAAGACCAGTATAGAGCTCCTTAGGGTGGTGCGCAAAGGAACAACAGGTTGTATGCGCTCCATGCCCATCAAGAAGTTGAAGAGGCCCCAGATGTTATTACCGGTATGTTAAAAGTCTTTGATTTTGATGCTTGTGCTTTGCGTGAACAATTTGTATATTGTGACTCCTCTATTGACTATTAAGTTTGATTTGAGTCCGAAATTTTACTCAGTTTATTCCAGGGATGAGCGGGAGAATATGGATCATTTGAGGACGGTTTTGCAAACCTTGAGAGAGAAGAAATTGTATGCCAAATTTAGCAAATGTAAGTTTTGGTTGGGCAAAGTTGCTTTTCTAGGTCATGTCGTATTTGGTAATGGTATAAAGGTAGATCTGAGGAAGATTGAGGCGGTGAAGAATTGGCCTAAACAGTTGACTCTTTCACATATTCGAAGCTTCCTTGGGTTAGTAGGTTATTACAAGAGGTTTGTTAAGGGGTTCTCGTCTATTGCATCACCATTGACTAAATTGACTAAAAAGAAGGCTAAGTTTGTGTGGTCGGACGAGTGTGAGAGAAACTTCCAAACTTTGAAGGATCGACTTACATCAGGTCCGGTTTTGACCCTACCGAATAGGTTGGATGGGTTTGTGGTATATTATGATGCGTCTCGGATTAGGTTTTGTTGTGTACTTATGTAGCATTGTAAGGTAATATCTTATGCATCTAGGAAATTGAAGGAGCATGAGCGTAATTACCCAACTCATGACCTTGCATTAGCGGCGGTGGCATTTGCTTTTAAAATTTGGAGACACTTTTTGTAAGAGGTGTATGTTGATGTTTTCACCGATCACAAGAGCTTGCCATATGTGTTCACTCAAATAGACCCAACTTGAGACAAAGGAGGTGGTTGCAACTCCTAAGGGATTACGATATGAGTGTTTTATATCACCCCGGCAAGTCAAATATAGTAGCCGATGCTCTTAGTAGATTGTCCATGAAGAGTGTGGCTCATGTGGAGGAGGAGAAGAAGGAATTGGCAAGGGATATTCACCGTTTTGCTAGGTTGGGTGTTAGGTTGGCCGACTCCAATGATGGTGGTATACATGTTCAAAATAGGGTCGAGTCCTCGGTGGTTGTTGATGTGAAGGCTAAGCAAGATCCAGATCCATCCTTGGTTGAATTGAAGAAATTAGTTGCCGAAAACAATATTGAGTTTTTCTCCCAAGAGGGAGATAGTGTACTACGATATCAAGCTCGATTATTTGTTCCGAATGTGGATGATATTAGGAAGGTGATCATGAGCGAAGCCCATAACTCTCATTATTCTTTCCACCTAGGATACACTAAGATGTATTGAGATTTCAAAGAGGAGTATTAGTGGCATAGTATGAAGAAAGACATCGCCAAATTTGTATCCGAATGCCCAAGTTGTCAACAAGTGAAAGTGAAGCATCAAAGGCTCGGGTTAGCCCAAGACATTGAGATTCCTACTTGGGAGTGGAAAGATATAAATATGGATTTCATGGTAGGGTTGCCTCAAACTCGGAAGAAATTTGACTCCATTTGGGTTATCATGGATCGGACGACAAAGTTGGCCCATTTCCTACCAGTTAGGACTACTTTTGGTGCCGAAGACTATGCAAAATTGTACATACGTTAGTTGGTAAGATTGTAAATAGTGCCTAGGTCTATCATATCAGATTGGGGTACCCAATTTACTTCCCATTTCTGGAGGTCATTTCAAAAGGGGCTTGGCATTAAGGTTAAATTGAGCACTGCTTTTCATCCTCAAACCAATAGGCAATCCATGAGGACAATTCAAATATATTCAGGGCTTGTGTGGTGGAGTTTAAGGGTAATTAGGATGATCAACTTCCACTCATCGAGTTTGCTTACAATAATAGCTTCGATGCTAGCATTGGCATGGCACTGTTTGAGGCATTGTATGGTAGAAGGTGTAGATCTCTGGTAGGGTGGTTTGAGTTTGGAGAGGAATCTTTGATTGGCTCGGACTTGGTGATGGAGGCCATGAAGGAACTGAAATTAATTAGGGAAAGGTTGAAGACGGCCCAAAGTTGGTAAAAGTCCTATTCGAATGTTAGAAAGAGGGAACTTAATTCCAAGTTGGGGATTGGGTGTTTATGAAAGCCTCACCTATGAAGGGAGTGATGTGTTTTGGCAAAAAGGGCAAGCTAAGCCCCCGATATGTAGGCTCTTATGAGGTTATTGAGCGGATTGGGAATGTGGCATATAGGGTGGAGTTACCCCCAAATTTGAGTTTGATTTACCCGGTCTTCGATGTGTCTATGTTGAGGAAGATGGTTGGGATCCTAGCACTATTGTGCCTTTGGAAGGTATTGAGGTGGAGAAGAACTTGTCCTACGAGGAGGTTCAGGTGGAGATGGTTGATAGACAAGTGAAACAACTTCATAACGAGGATGTGGCTTTGGTAAAGGTTCTTTGGAGGAACCAACATGTGGAGAGTGCTACATGGGAGGGGGAGTTAGACATGATGAAGCGATACCCTTACCTTTTCCAATCTACTCAAGCATAAGGTACTAGGCTCTTCTTTTCCTAATTAGTCCCAATTCTTTCATTCCTGAGCCTCATGGCATGACATGTTTACATGTGCATTAAAAATGATTTTTATGATGTTTTGAATGGTTTTATTATGTGTTGCTATGAGTTTGAAGTACCTTGTGATGTTCAAAATAATGAGTTATGCATGGTATGCTGTGTTTAGAAGTTTCGCATTCTAAGTCAAGCCTTTCAAGCCTTGTTCTTGTATATTCGAGAATGAATGTTCTCAAGGGGGAGATGATGTAATGACCCAGGTGTTGTATGACGTCATTGGCCCTTGAGAAAAATCATTGTGGACAAAATTTAGACCAAGTGTCGTCTGAAGGAGGGCTACACGAGTTGTGTTCCTCGGCACTGGCTGTATGACCCTCAGTGGCAAAGTACTTGGCCTTGATTTTGTGTTTTAGAGCTTGTTGGGGCCAAGTGTAGGGGCACGACGAGTGCCAGGGGTCGTGTGGCTTGTCAATGACCGTGGGACTAGCCGTAAGGCCTTATATGCAACATTGGAAAGCTTTTCTAGGCTAAGTACCATGCCACGCCCAAGTCACACAGATCGTGTGGCGTAATACGGGCCGTGAGGCCCTCCATGAGGCTTCCGAAGTGAAAATATTTCTAAGTGTAAATCACTATCTCATAACTTTTTCATGAAGAATTTTCTAAGTGTTGGTATACAGCCTTGTCACATGAATTGTGTGGCTTCACATGGCTCGTGAAGTCCTCCGTATAGTGCTTGTGTGTTCAAAAATTTTGAATGTTAGTTCAAGGTCGCAACTTCCAAAATTTTTCTCAATTGTTGGTTTACGGGCACTGCACATGAACCGTAGAGTGCCATACAAGTCGTATGGCCTCAAGTGTATGATTCTGAGAAATTTTCCCTCCATTTCATTAGGGACATTCTCATAAATTCTGTTATTTCTATTGGTCTATTAGGGATTCCTGTGCTATCCTATGGCTATCTAAAGCCCTAAACCCCATTCAAATATTCAAAACTCACTCCTCATATTTTAAACTCTCTAAAAGACTACTCTCAAAGGAACTCTTGTGAAATTTCAACTTGGGAGCAAGGGGACTCAATTCTTCTTCAAATTCTTTGGGGTTTTGTCCATCTTGGTGAAGATATGTGGATTTTAATCCTTGGTTACTTTCAATCAAGGAGACCCAAAATAATTTCAAGAAATCTACATGAATTTTGCTTACTTTAATTTGGGGTTTTAAGTATTATGATTTCTTAAATTTCAATAATGAATGGGTTATGTTCATCTATTGATATTAAGATGATTTAAGATTTAAAATATTGAATTTCATCATTTCTATGAATCTATGAATATGTATGGTCCCTTTAAGGTTTGACCTAAGCATGGATGATTTATATTATAATTTAAATATAGATTTGTTTATGGTTTTACTTTAATTTTATATTATATTATTAGTTTTAGATTGGATCTCAATTACCCATGCAATTCTCACAATTTTTCATAAGCATATGCATTTCATGAGCTTGGATTTATAAAATTACCGGTGGGTTAAGCTCATATATGTATATATATAAATGTTTTTGAGGAGTTAAGCTTATATCTTGGGTATGACAAAATGTGATCACATATATCTCTATTGATTATGGTTCTTGGAGCATTTTGGGTGCTTGCACCATCTTGTATATGAATGGGCTATTCCTATGCATGAGTATTATCATTATGAATTATGATTTTGTCATTTGAGTCTAAGTATGGATTGTTATGAAGAAGTGTTTGGTTTTTTTTAAGACTAAGAATGCATTGAAAGGATTTGGAAAATGACTATTGCCTCTTTTGAGAGCAAGTATATGTATGTATGCATATGTATTCTTGTGGGATGTTTGACTTAGCCCCAATGGATTGGGGGTCCCCTCCCTTTCCTCGAACTATGTGCCTGACATAGGCCCTTCTGAAATGGGAGTGCCCGTAAGGAAGGTTGTTTCATATGAAATGGGAGGCCCATAATTTGAAGCGTAATATGATATGTTTATGTTATGAAAATCCTATCCGAAATAGGAGGCTCGTAAGGAAGCTTACTTCATACGAAATAGGAGGCCTTAAGCTGAAGTATAGTTTACCTTTGGCAAGTATATCACCTCTTTACCGATGAGGGGTAATCATCGAGATTCCAAGTAATAGCACGCTTGGTCATACTTATGTCGGTTAAGGTCACATCCCACTATATATGAGTGTTGCATTTCATGCATCGTTAGTTTATAGCATATTGTATACTACTCTCTCAGTATATGGTTTTTTCTATATTGCGTGCCTTTGTCATCTAACATTGAATTCAGGTTTGGTAAGTTACATGCATTGCATCCGGCATACTTAGTACATTCAAACATACTAACGCATATTTTGCCTACAGTATTTCACCATATAGGAACCGAGGAGCTCTTTCATCCACCGTACCACGCCTAGCTTGGATTTCAAGTAATACTTGTTGTGATTAATCTTATCTTCCAAGGAAAAGCCACTGCCCCATCCACCTATGTTGTTCATTTTCATTTCATTTACTTTGAGGGTGAGCTCGGGATATGTCTTGGCCCCCTACCTATCTTATGTAGAGGCATCGTTAGACATCTTGTACGCTCTTTCCATTTTATGCTAAGTGTTGTATAGGATTCTTGGTCATGGCTATTTATGAATTTGATATTATAAGATGATCTTATGTTATGTTGTTGAAAGATCCTATGTCCCGAATCGACCCCATAGTGTGAGTCATACTTACAGGCCCCATAGTCATTATGTGTTATGTGAGTTCATGCTAATCCCTTTCCCCAAATTTTCCCCATAGTGTGAGTCCTACTTTCCTATCCCTTAAAATTATGTGTTATTTTTTAATGCGCTTCTGAACTGATAATGTGGATTTTGGTACTTTGAGGCTTGTTTGGGGACCCTCGGGTTCCTATTCGCCATGTCACCTCTAGACCCCAGGTTAGGTCGTGACACGTACCAAGACCTAGGCGCCTGCTTTAGTCCATACAAAGATTTTTTGAGATGATACACTTCATCTTCATGCCCTTCGACGGCAGATCCTTCAGGTTGCTCAACATATATTTCCACATCAAGAAAGCCATTCAAAAATGCAGATTTGATGTCCAACTGGAACACTTTCCAACCCTTTTGTGCAGCTGTGGCCAACAATAATATGATGGTTTCTAATTTAGCAATAGGAGCAAATGTATCAGAAAAATCAATACCAAAAATTTGAGCATACTCCTTTACTACAAGTCTGGATTTGTGCTTGTTGATAGATCCATTTGCATTCAACTTAGTTCTGAAAATCCTCTTTATTCCTATGAATTTCCTATCTTCGGGTCTTTTCACAAGTTTCCAGATTTGATTTTTCTCAATCACGAGCTCCTCCTTTATTGTAGCTCTCCATTTAGGATCTTTTTCTGCTTCTCGAAAATTCATTGGTTCAAGAACAACCATATTGCATCTCTGATAGATATCAGTAAGATATCTAGTACCTCTTATTGGGACATCATCCACCAATTCATCTTTTTTTAGCTGAAGCATTGTACTTTGACCAGGAATGTATGTTGTTTCTGCTTCATTCGAGGTCCACTGTTCATCTTCCATGAAATGCACATCTCTAATTATCAAGATTTTCCTTGTATAAGGTACGTAGGAAAACCCTGTAATCCTTAGAAACAGTGTTGTAACCCATAAATATTCTAGATTCCGCATTTTTATACAACTTATCTTCTTTAGCCTGTGGAAAATAAGTAAAGCACAAACATCCAAACACTTTGAGATTTTTCAAAGAAGGTTTATAGCCACACCAGATTTTGAATGATGTCTTTCCTTTTAATGCATTAGTCAATCCAAAGTACATAACCACAAACTCAAAGTGCCCATACCTAGTCCAAAAAGTCGTCTTGGGAATATCACACTCCCTCACCTTCACTTGGTGGTATCCGGACCGAAGATCAATCTCAGAAAAGTGACTAGCCCCTTGTAGTTGATCAAAAAGGTCATCAATTATTGGTAGAGGGTACTTGTTCTTTATGGTAACCCGATTAAGTTGTCGTTAATCAATGCACATTCTAAGAGAACCATCATTTTTCTTCACAAATAACACCGATGCACCCCAAGGTAACTTTCTAGGCCTTATTAAACTCTTCTCCAACAAATCCCTCAATTGATCCTTCAACTCCTTCAATTCCGTCGGGACCATATGTTAATGGGGAATGGAAATGGGTTGAGTATCGGGAAGGAGATCTATACCAAATTCTATTTACTTTTCGGGAGGAACACCGGGAAGCTCATCAAGAAAGACATCAAGAAACACATTGACCATCGAAATTGACTCAATAGAAAGGACTTTGGACTCAATATCCCTAACCCTCACAGTATGATAAAGGCAACTCTTACAAATAAACTTTTGATCTTTGAGATAATAAATGAATCTACCCTTAACCACCACATCACAACTTTCCCACTCAAGGACGGGCTCATTAGGAAATTGGAATTTAACTTTATGGGTTCTACAATCAATGGAAGCATAACATGCATGTAACCAATCCATCCCAAGAATGATATCAAGATTCACCATATTTAATTCAACAAAATCACAAGGTAAGACTTTATGCAATATGAACAAGGGACAATTTCTATAGACTCTTTTAGCAACAATGGACTCACCAACGGGGGTAGACACTTCATACGGTTCACATTACAATTCGTGACTCACATGAAGCTTTTTGGCAACAAAAGGAGTAATGAAAGAAAGAGTTGCACCCAGATCTATCAATTCATACACATAAAAATCAAAAACCTTTAACATACTGGTGACGACATCAGGCACCTCATCTACCCCTAGCCTTCCTTGAAGAGCATAGAATCTGTTTTGCCTTGGAGCACCTCCCCCCCCTCCTTGTTGGCCTCCCTTTGCCCTTGGACCTGCATTAGTACTTTGACATTGAGGATGACCATATCTACCTTTGTTTTGAGCATGAGGACAATCAATAATCTTGTTACCCATTTCACCACAACCAAAGAAAGCATTAGAATTTTTCAAACATGGGCCACCATGGTTTCTCCCACACTTTTGAAACTTAGGGTGAGTCATCCCACCACTACCACCTTGGAATCTTGGATAATCATTAGCAAATTTCTTATTAGGAGCATTAGAAGACCCTTGGTCTTGGAACTTGAGGACTTGAGGAAACCGACCACTCTTAGAACCTTGGAAACAACCTTCAAACGAGCCCTCTTGGACTCACCACTTCTTTTTTTTCTAAGCTTTTCCTCCTCAATTTGCTCGCATATGTCATGAGCCGAGACAAATCCATATCATTTACTGGCATGGTGGTACGACACTCCTCATTAACCAAGTCAGACACTCCCGACATAAATTTATTCATTCTAGCTCTAGGGTCGGCCACCAAATGTGAGCATACTTGGAAAACTTGTTGAACGTGAGGGCATGCTCCCTCACACTAATGGAACCTTGCTTAAAGTTCATAAAGTTCATGAACTTTATGTTTCATGTGTTAGTTTATTTCAATCCTAAATATTAGATTAATTGTTAGCAAAAAAATTGACATTTTTTCATAATTTTTGGAATTCTTTTTTCCTTTTTTTTGGGATAGTTTGTAGACCTTTTTTTGAAAAATTATTATTATTATTCCAATATTTAAGTCCTTTGAATTAATTAAAATTATGATTAGCAAATGTTTTATTAACAAAAGCATGTAGTATAACAAATTTCAAAAGAAAGAAAATCGGTAAAATTACGTTGAAAACATTAAACTACTCATTTTATATTTAGGAGTCTTTTTTCACATTAAATTTAATCAATTAATTATTTAACTTCTGACTATTCAACTATAAATTATTACTTTATAATTCACTGCAGGGCCCATTTGGGGGTGATGCTTTCAACAAGATTTTTTTCATTCCCAAGACTCGACTTCAAGATCTCTGATTAAGGGTGGAATAATGTCACGACTGCATCACAGCTCTTGTTAGATGAATGGCACCCCTCTATTCAAGCTACAAAATATGGCCAAAATTAGCCCCACATATGAAACACAGGCTGTACAGCCCATTGGGTTTTGGACAGAGACATAAAAGCCCATTTGAACCTTGGCAGGAAAGGGCATCCTCTCACTTTGCATCTTATCCTCTTGAGCAAGAGAAAAAAAAAACCATAGTGAATAAGATTAAAAAAAATGATTCTACTAGGAGAAAAAATAAATGGTGCAATATAATTTGCATAATTATCTATATCCATCAGTTTATGAGTCTTGTCCACAAAAATGACAGCTTCTTCCCTCTCACTGAGTCTTGGACTTCCATCAGCAGCCAACAATTTGAATAGGCATGCTTCACACAACTTTGTCACATGTTCAGCATCAGAAGACACATTCCCTAATCAACAGAGTAACAAAATCTCGTCTTGATCCATTATGAAGTCATACTTGCATTCCTCGCAGTAAAATTTCTTATAGTATCCGTTTCAGGATGTATCATGAGAAGGCAATTTCTATTGGGAGCAGGAGCTCTTTCTTTGAGTTTATCACCCATTAGTCCCCTTCTGGCTCAAGGTACTCTGTTACTATAATTTTGATTCTCCTTTATCTTGTCACTTTATAATCAAATGGCGTATCTGCAGGAATACCGGAGAACTATGAAATCTTTGTTGACAAAGAAGATGGCTATTCATACTATTATCCATCAGATTGGAGGGTATGTAGCATTTTTAAGAATTTTGCAATTGTAGTATTCTTGTTTAACTTGGTAGTAGGTACACTTGTTTGTTAGAACAGGAATTTGATTTCAGAGGTCATGATTCCGCATTTAAGGATAGATATCTACAACTGCAAAATGTTCGACTAAGTTTTATACCTACTGATAAGTCAGATATCCATGATTTGGGGCCAATGGAAGAGGTAAGTCGCGGTACAATTCATTTTTGTAGATTTATACAGCTATTATTGGTCACATGCCAACTTATTTTCTTTCTTCTTGCAAAAAGGTTGTGCCCAATCTTGTAAAACATGTTTACTCTGCACCGAATCAGGTGGCAAATATAATGGAAATGAAGGAGGTATGATCTTTCTCGTGCTCTTGATTATTTAGATGCACATCGTCTTTTCAATTAGTCACATTATTTTTTTTCAAAATAATGTAGAGAAGTACAGAGGGAAAAAACTATTACACATTTGAATATGTATTGACATCTCCAAATTTTTCTCGGGCAGCATTTGCTACCATAGCAATTGGAAATGGTAAGCGATCTGGTCCTTCTCCTATAGCTATACATCACCATTTTACTGGTGCAATTTTGTGCATTCACATTAAGACATTTTGTGCAGGGAGACACTACACACTAATCGTGGGAGCAAATGAAAGACGATGGAGAAAATTCCGTAACAAACTTAAAGTTGTCGCTGACTCATTTCAGGTGCTGGACATTTAGAATTGCTCCAGGGTTGGCAATCGTATAGTCTTGTTCCATGAAACAGGATTGTCGATATATCCTAGAATTTAGTTACAAAGAATGTTTCTGGCAATCCTATAAGTAAATGAAATCCTCTTGTGAGAATATTTTTTTCATACTGGTTGTCAATTGGATGCAATACTTATGTCAAAAAATTTAATAATAAGCATTCTCCGCACTCAATAGCCTTCCATATATAATGAAATTAATTAACCTTCTTATGTAGACTAGGGTTTTCCAGAAGCGGTCTCTCTATCTCTATGAGATAGTGGTAAGGTCTGAGTACATTTTTACCCTCCTTAGACCCCACTTCTGAGATTTCACTGGATATGTTATTATTTATATACAAAATACTATATTACAGCATACGCATTTACAGTGTTTCAGTTCGTTCCTGGTTTTCTATATCTAACATGTAAGAAAGTTATATCTACAGCAAGAAAGCCATGGAAATTTTGGTAGAGAAAAACAAACTGAAACTAAACTGGGACACACCCCGAAAGAGTAGACAAGAAACCCACAAGGAAAAGTTGATGATCAAACCTATGGCTAAATTCATTTCACTCTAAAATAACAAATCAAATATAAAATATAAGAGACAGGGCATAATAATCCCAATCTACTCTCCTCCAAAAGATGTTTCCCAGTCTATCTGAATGCAACGACAACCCCACCCCCGCCTTCGTTCCTCAACAATTTGCAGAGGTGATTTCTCATACAATCTTTTGGTCCCTTAATTTATACTCTCTCTATCCCATTTTATGTAGCACCTTTTCCTTTTTGGTTCGTCCAAAAAGAATGTTACCCTACTCTAATTGAAAACAATTTAACCT
The DNA here is from genome assembly GCA_011800125.2 of Solanum clarkiae. Taxonomy (NCBI): domain Eukaryota; kingdom Viridiplantae; phylum Streptophyta; class Magnoliopsida; order Solanales; family Solanaceae; genus Solanum; species Solanum clarkiae. The sequence continues at coordinate 15,517,362 of JAABOM020000002.1, forward strand.
TGAAATTTTCTTTTTACCCTTAATGAAATGATTCTCAATCACACAAATATCTAAGAATGATTTTAGACCACAAGTTTCAAAAGTATTATTTTTTTCTTAAATATCATGCCAAGAAAAGAGTGTCACGTAAAATAGGATGGAGGGAGTAGTTATTATCTTAGAATCAGTTTGCCTTAAAGACTCCAGCTTTACTAGACACCAGCACTCAAGATGTCAAAATCTTTGTGTACGAACTGCCAGAGTTGCTCGTATTATACAGTAACTCATGAAGGACAAATCCTCACTACTACAACAAATGTTCTAACATAGGATATCTCGGTTTAGCTAGATGAAGATTGTTCTATTGCATGATGGAGTGATATTTTCCGCTTATGAAAGATGGTATCTAACTTTGAAAGAGAGTCTTGAAATGGCAGTATAGACCTAGCTCCATATTTGTGCTAAAGGTGTTCAAAGACCATCGTTATCAATTATCTTGATGTCAAAAAGGAAGAGGACGAGGTCTTACTTAGAAAGTGAAAAAAAAAAAAAGGGGAAATTTCCTATCTTAATTTCACTTCCTTGAACTAGCTACTATAGCGCAACGTGGCCTATTGGCCTTGCTTGGTGTGTCATTAATTACTCAGTTTTAGACAGTGGGATGGATTTCGACCCTGCTTTGAGTTGTCAAGCTTGTTAACTGTTACTTCTAAAACAATCGGCAAGGTCATTCACTTGATTCCCTTGGCGGCTCTGCTACCAATGGATCAAGATATGCTTCATTATATTTTCTTGAGTTTTCCACCAAAGATGATTCTTAACAGAAATTATGGCAGAACATCCACTATGCGTATGCCCAACTATCCAGCTTTCCTAGGCAGCAAGATATCTGGATACAAGCTCCTCAAACTATTCGCTATTCTGAAGAATTGTGAACCATTTTAACCATTTATAGATCTAGATATACCTCATTGTGTGCCTCAACTTTAGAAGACTAAAGTAGGACAAATGTAGATACAGATAGATCATAAAAGTATTAGCATTCTCATGTTAAAGCAGATTTATACCATGTTAATCTTTACCTACAACACAAAATGAAAAAAATTTCATCTAGTAATTAAAGTCATATCACCTCAAATTTTTAACCAAGATTAATGAACTTACAGATTCCTAATAGGCAATGCAAAGAATGTTGTTAAACTTAATACTCCATCCAAATGAAAGCATATTTAACGTGGTGGCGTGGTAACTAAATATTGTATACCTTGTTGTTGCAGCAGATTAAAATCATGAACCAAAAAAAAGCTCCAAATTTCTTCTTTGAATCACTTTAAATAAAGACTATACTTACCACAAACTAAATGTCCTATGGTGTTGATGTTTATTGTGACAAGAATTTTGTTGAATGCCTCTCAAAGTGAGAGTCTTTCCATTATATAGAGAATGTACACAATACATATCCATAAAGATCTATTTTCCTATCCCTAAAGATCAACTACTCAATCCCTGTAAATCTCCAATAAAATCCGTCTAAATCTATTATGTTATCCCACCAAATCTGCTGTGCTATCTATATGATTACTACAACAAATCTCTATGATTACACTTATTTACAACATGAATATATATAATCATTCACAATCTAACATTCCCCCTCAAATTGATGTTGGTGGATCAAGAAGCATCAATTTGCCTACTAGAAACTGATAGCATTGCCGTGCCATGGATTTTGTAAACACACCAGCAATTTGAAAATCACTGGACACATGCATAAAAGTAATGACCTCTTTATCTACAGCTTCTCGTATATAATGACAATCTACTTCGATGTGTTTGGTCCTCTCGTGATAAATTGGATTAGTAGCAATCTGAATCGCATTATTATTGTCAGCAAAGAGAGGAGTAGGATGAGTTTGAGGAAATCCAATCTCATCAAGTAATCCAGGAAGCCATACAACCTCTGAGTAAGCAGTAGACATGGATCGATATTCAGCCTCTGTTGAAGATTTTGACACACGATCTTGCTTCTTACTCTTCCAAGATATCAATGAATCTCCAAGAAACATGCACCAACCAGTGACTGAACGACGAGTATCAGGGCATCCCCCGAATCAGAACCACTGAAAGCAATAAGACGAATAGGAGAACCACTAGGAAAGAACAATCCACGAGTAGATGTTCCTAGAAGATACCGAATGATGCGACGAACAGCCACCAAGTGGAGATGTCGGGGAGCTTGCATAAATTGACTAACTTGTTGAACTGCAAAAGAAATATCTGGTCGGGTAATAGTAAGATAATTTAGACTCCCAACTAATTGTCGAAATATAGTTGGATCAGGAAGAAGATTGCCTTCCTCAGGACGATATTTCACATTCAATTCTAATGGAGTCTCTAAAGAGGAAGAATCCTGAAGGCGAGCCAAAGAAATCAAATCCTGAGTATATTTGTGTTGGTTTAGAAACACACCTGATGCATCATTATGAACTTCCGAAGGTAAGAAATATGTAAGAGTACCAAGATCTATCATATGAAAAAAATCTTAAAGCTACTGCTGAAGGCTAGTGATCAATGAAGAATCGGTTCCTGTAATTATGATATCATCTACATACACCAAAAGAATAACACAACTTGTAGATGTTTTCCGAAGAAACAAAGATGAGTCATATTTGCTCTGTTCAAAAGAAAATTGTGGCAAAGTAACACGGAACTTGTCAAACCAAGCTCTAGGGGCTTGTTTTAATCCATACAAAGACTGCTTCAACTTGCATACATCTACTGTAGGTGATGAGAACAAATCAGGTGGAGGTTTCATATAAATATCTTCTTTAAGATCACCATGGAGAAAAGCATTTTTGACATCCATCTGATAAAGAGACCAATTTTGTGAAGCAGCAATGGCAATAATAGTTCGCACCATAGTCATTTTTGCTATGGGTGCAAACGTCTCCTCATAGTCCACACCATACTCCTGTTTGTTACCAAGAACAACCAGTCGAGCTTTCTACCTATCAAGAGTTCCATCAGAATGAAGTTTAATTGAATAGACCCATTTACATCCAATTGGGCGAACATTTGAAGGACATAAAATAATGTCCCATGTTTTATTTTTTTTAAGAGCCAAAAGTTCTTTTTCCATTGCTTTCTGCCAACATTCATGCTTGGAAGCTTGTAAGTAACAAGTTGGAACAGAAATATTGGATAAAGTAGAGGAAAAGCTATACCAATTAGGAATACGAGATACTCGAGTAGATCGCCGAGTAGGCTCAATAGGATCAGATCTAAAAGAATTCTCAGATTCTAGTTGTAGTGCAGTTTCAGGTGGCAGATCAATTCTTGGATGGGGTAAAGTTGGTCAACGTCGTTCATACACAAATCCAGGTTTGAACCACTTAAAAGAAGATGATAAATCCTCAAGAGTAGGAAGAAGAGGAGAAATAGAAGATGATTCAACATAAGTAGGAAAGAAATATTGATTCTCAAAGAAAACAACATTTCTAGAAACACGAAATTTGTTAGAAAATGGATCATAGCAAACAAAACTTTTATGTGAAGTACTATAACCCATAAAAGCACATTTAGTTGACTGTGCAAAAAGTTTATTGTGCTGAGAAGGAGGCAGATGCACAAAACAAACAAAACCAAATGTATGAAAAATTATTGTAGTTAGGATTTTGGCTATAAGGACGAAAATATGGAGACTCAAAGTTTAGCACTTTTGATGGAAGTCTATTAACTAAATAGACAGCAGTAGACAAAGCTTCCACCCAGTATTTAGATGGGACAAAGGACTCAATCAATAAAGTACAGGTGACATCTAGAAGATGGCAATTTTTACGCTCAGCAACTCCATTTTGTTGTGGCATATATGGGAAGAGTGCTGTGAGACAATTCCTTTCTCAAACAAGCAAATTTTTGAATTCATAGGACATATATTCTCCACCAAAATCAGATTTTAATAATATGATACACGTAGAAAATTGAGTCTCAATATAAGCCAAAAAAGTCTTGAATATGGAAAATACATCAGATTTGGATCGAAGAAAATATACCCATATAAACCGACTATAATCATCTATAAATGTCACAAAGTATTTGAAATGAACATGAAAAGAAATAGTGAAATACCCCAAACATCACTATGAATGATATAAAAACACTTTCTATCACGACTACCAAAATAAGGAAAAGGAAGAGTTTTACTTTTGCCTAATTTACAAGTAGAACAATCAATGGAAGCAGTTGAAAATTGATTTTTATTGCCTAACAAACCAAAATTTGATAAATGAGACAAGACAATAGAATTTAGATGTCCTAGACGCTTAATTATGCCAAATCTCAGTCTTACTAACGGTAGAAATACAAGCAAAAGATAGAACAGGAGGAATGGAAAAGTGTATAGGAAACAATCTTCCAACTTTAGGCCCCTTTGCAATTATCGTCCCTGACACCTGATCCTACAAAAGAAAACCATTACGAGAAAAGTTCGCATCACAATTGTTATCTACCAATTGTCTAACTGAAATAAGATTAGTTGAGATCTTTGGTGAAACGAAAACATCCTTGAGAGTTGGAGTAATGTCCCAACCTTGGTAATGGGTAAATTACTACCACTGGCAACCTGTATTTGTGATAAACCTTGAACGTACAAACATTTTTTAGTATGCTCATTGAGTCGGCCATATGATTGGAAGCACCTGAATCAACAAAACAAAAGCTAGATGTAACTTCATTAGCTTGTAGTTCCAATGCTGAAAGCGCGGACACAATCATTTATTGTACCATTTTAGGAGTAAGAACTTGTCCTGAAAATGAGTTATCAACTGTGGAACCATTTATCCCAGCTTGAAAGGCATTGACCTTACGATTTTGAGGCTGCGTGGGACACTCTTTGATAATGTGTCCTTGTTGTTTACAATAATTACACAACTTCTTGCCACAATTACTAGCAATATGATCATATTCCTTGCAACTATTATATTGAATTCCAGTCATATCCCTTCTCTTTCCTTTACCTTGAGTAGTAAATGCAACAGTGACATTAGTTTCTTTCTTGAAAGCATTTTGTATGACTATATGCTGCTCTTCACGAAGCAATTCCCTGAAATAACCATCCAAAGAAGAAGATGGTTCACGGTTCATCAAGCTAGAGCGAACACTCTCAAAGTCAGAGCGTAATTTCATCAAAATTTGATCTCGCTTGCTTTGCTCATGAACTACCTGAATCACAGAGAGAGATTCGATAAGTATTTTTGCATACACAATATCTGTAAATTCAGCCCATATGTTTTGAAATCCAGAAAAATACTCCTAAAGAGAAAGATCTCCTTGAGTGTAACTAGCAATATCATACTCTAACTGAAAGCGTCTTGAGTTATTATCTTGGTTGTAAACCTTTTGTAAATAATCCCACATGGCCTTAGCTGTCTTGTATGGCCTGAGATTAAGAACAATAAGAGGGTCAATTGATCCTAAAATCCATGTCATCACCCGAGCATATTTAATCTTCCATTCACTTAACTTTGTCGGATCAGTAGGAGCAGGATCACTTCCATCTATATGGCCCTATAATTCTTTTCCAGTGACAAACAATTGAAATTGAAATTCCCAAGAAGAAGAATATTTTCCAGTGAAACGAATACTGAAGGATTCAAAGTAATGTGAATTCATGCTTTTGAATGCTATAAAAACAAGAAAGACTCAAGAAAATAACTAGAGTGACCAAAAACAAAAGTCCTAGGTGTTAGGACTGATTGTCGACGATCAGTTAAGAAAAAAAACCAAGATTTCAAAAAATTTAAAAGAAACTACAGAAGGACTCTATGAGACAAGATAGCCAAGAGAAGGTTCTGACACTATGACAAGAATTTTGTTGAATGCTTCTCAAAGTGAGAGCCTTTCCATTATATAGAGAATATACACAATACATATCCTAAAGATCCATTTTTCCTATCCCTAAAGATCAGCTACTCAATCCTTGTAATCTTCCACTAAAATCCCTCTAAATTTACTATGCTATCCCATCAAATTTGCTATGTTATCCCACCAAATCTGCTATGCTATCCCATCAAATTTTTTATGCTATCCCACCAAATCTGCTATGCTATCTATATGATTACTACAACAAATCTCTATGATTACACTGATTTACAGCATGAATATATACAATCATTCACAATCTAACAAATTGAAGAATGAATAAAGACTCTTTCTGGTATTTTATTTCTCGTGTTATGAGGAAGAAGCGGCTATTCATTTAAAGGTATGTTGTGATAATCAATTACTATGTAACTATTCCCTCGATAATTTGAATCATGATAACTATTATTCCTTATCTCATTTTTAGTAAAAAAGATAAGAAATCGGGTCAAATTAAGGTGTTATTCGTGTGTTCAAAATAGTAAATTGAAAATTCATTTAAGATGAAAAGAAAGAAAATATCTGAGGTCACAAAATTTAATGTGTATTTTTAAGAAATTTACTCTCCTTACTCTACCCAAGGTTGTGGATAATTTTCTCACAGAATCAAATTGATATACTTATTAAAAAAATAGTGATACCTCACACTTCAGTTACTTCAGTGAATTCGAAAGTCAATAAGTGAATCACACAAAGACTTTACTTTATTTATAAGAAATGTATGCAGAAGAAGGAGAAAAATCAATATAACAAAATGAGATGAAAAGGTGTAAACTCACCTGCTCATAATAGACTCATTTGGTCAGAGCAAACATGCTGTCTTTTGGGAAGGAGATGACTGGTCGAAAGGAACAAATTCTTTTCATGAATGTCAAATTAATTTCATGAATTTAATATATGAATTAATTTAATTAATTTTTATCTAAGATTATCAATCAATCACATCATCTACTAAAGCTAAAGTCAAAGCTAAAATCAGAGCCGAAGTTGAAGCTAGAGCCAAGCTGAATGATCAATGATGATGACGACATGAGGGAATACCCTCTACTTTATCTTTTAAGAGATAAATGATGTATCATATCATATCATATTGGTGCAAGATATATTTTAGTATTAAAAATATTAATTTATAGTGGTAGAATATAGCAGTAAGTTTCTATGTAACTCCCATAACCTCTAACTCTTTATTTGCCCACTATTCTACCTTATTATTCCTTGTAACTCATGTAATCACTAAGGCATATTCTACCTCATTATGCCTTGTAACTCATGTAATCTCCAAGGCGTAATTCTTCTATTCATTTACATACAAGTCTATCCATATTAATCCTATTCAAGACAATGGATGAATGTCTCCTTATAAATAGTGATGTTTCTTCCTTTGTGAAATGGTGTGGTAGAAAAATGAGAACTGTAGATAAATGTTGTAGTGTATGGTGATGTGTGCAATAGTGAAAGAGAGAGTTGAGACTAATGAAAAATATTCTAAGTCTTCAACTATATGCACTATATAAAAGAGAGTATTTATATATTGAAGGAAGGTGTTTTTATGAGAAGCTTTGGACTCTTCAACTAATTTGGAGTTGTTTGAGTCATACAACGTTGTTGGGTTGTTGTACCCCGGAGAGGATAAATCAAGTGTATTACTGCTGGATCGATGTTGATTATGCCGCAGTGGACTTGAATCTACTTAAAGAGTGTGAGATATTTGTGCTTCAGCCTGATTAAATTCTTATTCAATTTTTTCATTTTGTTTCTTCGATTGTAATTTATTGTATTTGTGGTACCAACATATCATATCATATCATCTATATAAAAGAGAATATTAGACCCGCCTATGTGGCACTCTCACATAATTCTTATTTATTTTTCTTAAATAATTCAATGTTTTAAAAATTGGTGAAATAATCTAACAGAAGTTTAAAAAAAACTCAAAAGACATTGTTTCTGATTAAATGGTACTTTAGTCTTTCACAACCATTTGAAAAAGTCACAATCATTCAGAAAAGTCACAACCCTTTGAAAAAGCCACAACTCTTTAAAAACTCACAACCATTCAGAAAAGTCACAACCCTTCGAAACAGTGACAACTCTTTGAAAAAATCACAACAATTCAAAAGGTCTCCAGTTTTGAAAAAGTCGCAATTTTTCAAAAAAGTCAAAACTCCTTGAAAAATTTACAACTTTTCGAAAAAGTCATAATCTTTCAATGTGAAAAATTATCTTCTTTCAATATAATATTATCATGACCCAATTCCGATCATAATGGCACATGTTAGATCCCATCTACAGGAAAGCCAATTACCCAATCCCAAAGTATATGTCCTGATAAACTAGTCACAAATATACTAGACATAACTAAATAGACCTACAAAACCTACCCAGAACCTAAAAATTAACTATATTGAGCTACAATAGACACAAGCACGCACCCATATACACATATAATATTAACCATAATATATATAACTAGAAATACTCTACTTATACAAGCTAATATATTGTACAAGGCTAACGTCTGGATACAAAAGACGACCATAAAAAAGGAAGGAGACTGCCAAGTGCCCAGGGTTGCTGATGCTCACCAATGTCTCCTACAATGCTCATGAACCCTCAATTTAGCGACCGCAGCTAGTACCTACACCATGAGAATCTGAGGAAGATCAAGATAAAGCTGAATTTGAGGACCTGCTATAGTTTCATAGAGATGGAGTGAATGTTGAATAGGATGTTGCAAATGATCAAAGTCGCGATAATGGTGATCTTGATTTTCTTGGAGATAGAGGTGTTCCAGAGAAGGTACCTTTTCTAACTAATAATCAATAACTAGATAGAGAAGTCAAAATTGAAGATGTTGATGGTGATAGATATGTAGAATCTGAAGAAGGAAACTAGATGCCAAGGTCGACATGGAAACATTAGTCTTCTCATCCATTGGACAATGTTATTTCTCCTCTGTATTCTAGCAATCAAACTAGATCCAAGATGAGGAATATGGATGCTTAATCGGCATTTATCTCATCTATTGAACCAAAAAATATGAAAGAAGCCATAAAGGATGTTGATTGGATCAATTCTATGCGAAAAGAGCTACACTAGTTTGAAAGAAGTAAGGTTTGGCACTGGTCCCTAAACCTGAACGAACCATTATAGGTACCAGGTGGATCTTCATAAACAAGCTTGATAAACTTGGTATATTGTCAAAAGTAAATCACAACTAGTGGTTCAAGGGTATAACCATGAAGAAGGCATTGATTATGATGAGACTTTTGCTCCTATGGCAAGGACGGAAGCAACAAGAATTCTCATAGCCTTTGTAGCCTTCGTGGGTTTTAAGTTATTTCAAATAGATGTCAAAAGTGTCTTCCTAAATGGATACTTGAAAGAAGAAGTGTATGTCAAAAAATCTCCTGATTTTGAAGATGTTCATTATCCCAATTATGTTCTAAAACTAGACAAGGATATTTATGGACTCGAGCAAGCACCAAGAGCATGGTATGAGAAATCATCTAAGCTCTTGCTTAAAAATGGGTTCAAAATAGGGAAAATTGATAATACTTTATTCTTGAAGACAAGAGGAGAGATTTTATCATAATCTAGAAATATGTTGATGACATCATTTTTGGGGCCACATCAGATTCTTTATGTGAAGAGTTCCCAAGTCTCATAAGAAGTGAATTTGGAATAAATATGATATGCAGATTGAGTTTCTTTCTAGGTTTGCAAATAAAATAATCCTCATATGGAACCCCCATCGGTCAAGAAAAGTACATCAAAGAGTTGTTGAAGAGTTCAAATGGAGGATTCTAAGCCTATTGACTCTTCCATGGGGAAAAACTCCAAATTGGATGCGGATGAACCTAGTAAATGAGACCATGTATAGGGTTTTTATTGGTTCACTACTATATTTGATCGCAAGTTGTTTGAATACTGTATTTAGTGTTGGTATTTGTGCAAGTTTTCAAGCAAATCCTAAGGAGTCACATTTGATAGTTGTTAAAAGAATCTTGATGTACTTGAGGAAAATATGAGATCTGATCCTATATTATCCTACAAGTGACTCTTTTAAATTAATGGGATATACTAATGCAAACTATGTTGGAGATCAGGTTGATAAGAAGAGCACTTCTAGAATGGCTCACTTCTTAGGGTTATGTCTTGTGTCATGGGGAATTAAGAAGCAAAACTTAGTTGCTCTTTCAACTGTTGAAATTGAGTATGTGTTTTTTACCTCATGTTGTGTATTTTTTTGGATTAGGCCGCAACTCAATGATTTTAGTATGAATATTCATTCAATCCCATTCTTGTGCGATAATATTAGTGCTCTTAAAATGGCAAAAGTCCAGTTCAACACAAAAGGACTAAGCGCATTGATGTAAGACATCATTTCTTATAAGACAATGTTGAGAAGGAAAACATCAACATGTAATTTTCTAGCCTATGGATCAAATTTCAAATATTTTCACCATACTTCTAAGTAAATAACTGTTTCAGAAGAATCGTTTGAAGCTTGGGTTATTGAAGGCCTCTCAATGATCTTATACTTCCCTTTGTCCCTTAATTGACTATGAATTGGAAAGTAAGTATTTCCTTATTTTTGTTATGCATGTGTGTATGATAAACTCAATTTTGTACCTGTTGCAGGTATACATGCACAGGGAATTAGATAAAATGGAAGGAAAAACTAGGAGGATCAAAGCTATCACATTACAAGGTGGGTCTTGATCCTCACATAAGGTTAGCATTCTTACTACTGTGTTGAATTTTTCATAGAATCAACACGTCTGCCACATTTCTTTTCCTCTTTTTCTGACTTTTGTCTCATCGCTTTAATTCAATTAGACGTACCATTTGGAACCTGATACAGCTCTTCCCGTCTATATATTCTTTCATTTTTCTTCTATTCTTCTCCTTATTTACATTTTCTTTAAAATATCATCAAACCCTTCTTCTTCTTGCCTTCTCTTAAAATTCTTCATGTTAACCATGTCCAACTCTGCAAACCTCCCTGCCCTTAACCCTGAAGTTACTGATGAACAAAATTCCACCATGGAAGTTCTTTTGTTAGATCCTATTGCTTAAATCATCATATTTGGTGGTGCTAAAACACATAGTGAAAACCCTAGTTCATCTTCTTCTCCCCTTCTATCACTCACACTTAGAATGTTCAAACTCAACCAAAATATGGTTTTTCAAAGTGAAATTTGTGGCGTCCACCAGTAGAGTTTATTATTTTTTGAATTTTGTCTCTCGGCTAGAGTGAAAGATTATATTTTGATTTATCAGAAGCAAAAGAAGAATTAGTATTTTGAAACCAAAAAGTATTGAAATAATGGGTTCCTCCTTTTCAGAAAGCTATCGATTTATTAGAGGAACTTCCAATTATATCAGGAAAGAATCACACATAAAATAGAAGGGTCTTGTATATTTATCCAATTCATTCTTTGTTTTTTTTTTGGTAGCATTTTTATTAATAGTACAAGTACACTATTTAGTTCAGGTTAGTTTTAGTTTAGGTTATTCTATAAAATAAAATTCAATAAAAGAATAAATAAAAATAAGAATTAATTCAAATTACTAAACAAGAATAATGAGTCTTTATGTCGTGTTAGTATATTCCCTCACTCTGGATTTAAACATTGCACAATTTTCTACTCCAAGTCTCTATGTAATGTACAAAATACAACTTGAGAGTGAATACACATCTTCTCCTACATCTCAACCTAGTCCCTCTCTATTAGGTCTCTTCGAGAAAAACATTGATGGAGACCTTCCTTTGGAAAAGAATTTTGAGTCAAACATACTAGCTACAGTGAGGAACTTGCAATCCAGCCCTATTTTCTAGTGAAGGTCTTGTCTTAAAAAGTGGAGTGAAGGATTATAAGGAGAAGATTAAAGAATTCCAACCCAAATTTAATCAGATCCCTATTTCTGAAAAGTTATCTTGTCTTGAGGAACACAATGAAGAGGATGAGGAAGATAACAGACCTAGTTTGGGATATTCAAAGAAGAACAATGATCCCATTAGTGAAGGGGAAAGAGAAGTTCGTTCAAACTAAAAAGGAAGTACCTGGTCCTATGCCAATAAGGAGTTCACAAAAAAAAACTCCTAAGTAATGCAATGCAACCCAACAAATCAAGAACAATGGAAAATAGAAGAAAAAGAAAGAGGGTTATGGATGAAGATCTAGTCACCAAAACTAATGTAGTCGATATCTCTCTGGAAGAAGAATAGAGGGATGGTGAAGAACTGATTGCGGTGGTTAGAAAGGGTAAGAAATATACCATGACAAAGAAACAATCTCTGTCTAAACCAAAAATCTAGACAAGGTTCCAGACAAAGAAAGGTTGTTCAAGATGCTTCAAAAGGTTTGAAAGAAAATGAAAGTGATAATCTGAGTATTTACAGGATGAAGAATTAACTGAGGGACCAGGTCCCATGAAAGAACTCTCTAGGGAAGAGAGTGAGAATTCTAAGAACTTTAAAAGTTCTGAATGGTCGTGTTTTTTTATCCGAAATTTGCTAGAAGGCTACGGATGAGTGACTTGTAGATGTTGTTAACATGCAGGGATAGTCTCACCTTTTCTAGTGGTCTGTCTCTGTGTTGTATAAGAAGAAAGTTCGAGAATTTTACTATAATGTGAGGCTAACTGATGATGGAAGTATGAATTTGGTTGTAAATGCATAAAGAATTTGTCTTGATGAAAAAATCTTGGTTACTATTTTAAACGTGTTTTTAAAGGGGATTAAGTCTGTCATGAAGACATCAGCTTCTTCAAACTTTACAATAGAAATTGGAAAGATTGGAAAACTTAGTAGAACTGGTGTGTCTAAAAGGTGCATGAAAGGTATCTTTCAACTTACTTCGAGTTAGTCAACAAAGTGTTGCTGCCTAGATCTGAAAAAAAAAACATAGTGGATACTGCTTCTGAATATGTTTCTAATTGAGTCTCTAAGTAAAATGGAAGATATAAATCTTCCACCAATCATGTTAGAACATATCAGAAAGATAATGACTTTAAAAGAAGGGAAGCATGGTTTGGCATATGATTATCTTTTAAACAGGGTGTTTCCATTCAATGAGGTCAAATTAGGTACTTGAATGAAAGGCAAAATCAAGCAAGCTATGTCCCTTCATACTCGTATTGAGTGTAAATGTGTTGAAAATAGGAGTGGAAACAAAGGCAAGTCCCAATTGTCTGAGCTCCTTGACAATCATGAGCAGTTAAATATGAGATAGAGAAACTGTCATTGCTTCTTGTGATGAAGGACACAAATGTTTCCCATTTAAAATCCCAAGTAGCTAAGGTCTCTTAAGAGTGACTTGGTTCGGAGGAACTATATGCCTTGCGAGCTTAGAATTCTTAACTCACTGCAAAGGTAAATGAACTCAACGATAGGCTTTTGAAGAGTCATGAAAAAGCAGATGCTCGTTTCTCCCTTGTTTCAAAGTCTTCGCCCTAGGCCTCTCTCCTGCTAAATGTCCCTTTTGTCCTCTCTTTTTTAGTGGCAGTCTTTTGTTGGTTTTATGCTTTTTTATGCTTTTCTATGTTAACTGAATAAATGTTATGAATAACTATTTCGGTCCCCTTATTACTACTTTCCTCACTATGTGTTGTTGCTATTTCTTGGTATGAGTTTATTTTACCATGTATGGAACTTACTTTGATTTATTATTTTCCTTTTTGATGATATCGAAAAAGGGAATGGTGAGAAGGTGTAGGTGTGTTATGTATGACTTATAGGAAATGGGAAGTTTGTTTGTTAGGGAGAAGTCCAAGTTTGTTTGTGAGAGGAAAGTCCTAGTAAAAGAGATTGTTGTGGATAATTTTGAATCTTTTGAATCACCTTTTGTCAAAATATTTGTCATCATCAAAAAAGGAAAAATTTGTTAATATGAAGTTTTGATGATTTGACAAACTATAAAATGAGACCTGGCCACGTTCTAAGAATTGACAAGTGTACATAGTCTGTATAACTGAAAGTGACATTTGGTATAGTACACTATTAATAACAAACTTATGTTAGTGCTCGAGTATTGCAATGTGGCAGGCCTATTGTCCAATAGAATTTCTCCAAGTAAATGTGATCTAAAAAGGAGGTTGTAATATATCATGTACCAAAATATATTGGAAACCTTACGATTGAATTAATCATTCTTCCACAACAGAAGTGCAGATATTCTTTCAGAAATAGAACTGAAGAACAACTGTAACACCCCCTTATTCTTTTCTACCTGATATGAATGTTGTGAAGGATATACTGAGAAAAATCTAAGAAAAAGCTGCAGAAGCAGGTTTACGAGAGTCATTATGACTCATAAAGAGGTTTACGAGTCGTAAAAAGGGGTCTAGTAAAATAGTTTATGAGTCATATAACGAGGTTTCGTGCGAATTTTCAATAACTTAGATTTTTGAACTTTCAGTCCACTAGAGGTGGTTTACGACATGTAGAATGTCCTACGAGTTGTAGATGGGGTCTCGTAGACCCAAACGATAGTTTTACTGAGGGATATTTTTATTCATTTCGATTCTTGTTTAAATAAATCCCTGATTGTTTTGGGCATGGATAGGGTCTTAAAACAAACCCTAAGGGTATTCATTTTTCATTCCACACTTTGGGGAACTCTTGAGAGTGTTGAAGGAGAAAGAGGAGCTAGGGTTTTCAATTAAAGTGCAAGGTTTACTGAAGATTGATTGTCCCCTTCATCCCTAGGTATGTAAGGCTTACCAAAGTGTGAAATTTCTTACTTCACATGCCCCTTTCATCATCTTAAGTTAAGGTTTGAAAAAGAATTGAGGTTTGGAAAATTCTACTATACCCTAACTTAAAAATTTTTTTTTTAAATGAGGTCTGATTATACTATATGAGATAAATTCTATATTATATGAGTATTGATATGAGATTTACACATGTATTTCTTACTAGATGGCATGAGCCCTAAATGACATGATTTTATGAAATTTTATACATATCGTTGAAGATCTAGGTTGATGTAAATTGAGCATTTAGAGTTGAGTAATTTGAGCATGATTGAGTATAAAAAGCATGTTGCATTGAGTCACATATATTGCTACATATGAGTATTTTTCTTGCACTATGTGACGAGCTAATGGAGTGAATCTGCATGACTATATAAGTTTGAGTCGAGTTTGACTGTTTGCATTGATTGATTGAGTTGATGGTAAATTGAGTTGAGCTGAGCATTGAGATTTAAGTTAATTGATTGAACATCGAGGTTTGAGTTGAATGATTGAGTATTGAGAATTGATCTAATTGAATAAATTGAGCATATTTTAGTCTTGGGAGGAGTATTGAGCATTGAGTGGGGAGCAAGTAAACTTCTACTTTAACCCAAATAACTACATTGCTAGCATATATAGGATAGTTGTTACAGCTCATTCTGGCGATTCTTGTCCCACAAGTGGACACTTACATGGATCCAAGAGAGAGTTGATCGCTATTTTTCATGGCAAGTTAATGGTGGGTATGGCAACGACGTCGAATTTGTTGTGCATTATCTAATTAAAGGTAGTGGGATGAGGATGTCGGTTAAGAGAAACTCTCAAGAAAAATTAATTGAGCATAAGATTTCAAAATGAGTTATTTTACTGCATACATTTTTAAAAGCATGATTTACTTTAAACTTACATAAATCGATTTGAGCATGAGTTGCTGAGTCGAGGTGAGTGAGTTGAGTTTTACTTTTCTTGAGCTATTTTACATACTAATATATTCCATGTACTGACGTCCATTTGGGCCTGCATCATTTTATGATGTAGATACAGGTGATAGAGGACTTCAGTCCGCGCATCATTGAGGTCTAAATCAGTACACTTCCAGAGTTGGTGTGACCTCTTTGCCTTCCGAAGGAACTCTTTTTATTTTCTATTTTGATCTAGTACTTTTATTTCCTTGATTTGAGATGTTCATGGCCTGTCATGACACTATCTAGATTTATTGAATAGAGGCTTCATAGATATTTGAGTAGAGGATTTGATGAGTGTTTTGTATCTAAGCTGGTTTCATAGAAACCATGACACAGTTGAGTTATATTTTACTTATATATGATGTCTCCCTGCTTGAATTCTTTCTTTCACTGTTGAGTATGATGACGATGAGGCCAGGTGGTTCTCTCGGGGGGCTAGTAATAAACTTTGAGTGTGGGCCACGCCAAGGGTACCCGATCTCCCGGGGTGTGACAACAACAATGGCTTTCATCAAGTTTTCAGAAACTCTATTTTGCTGTGTTTAGTTTATTTCTCTGTGGTTTTTATGTAAATCACGTCCTGATCTATAAAAGAACTTGGTACAGTTGTTTTGTGTTTCTTTTCTTGTGTATCTGATCCTTAGCTAGAGTTAGCTAGGATGGAGGTAAAAGTCTAGACTGATTAGAGTAGATCATTTTATTAGGCAATTGAGTAACTTCTTAGTTGGTGAGGGTTTTTGTTATCTTTGTAAGGGGGAAAGGGATTAAGAGGTCAGTCCTTAAATTGCAAGAGGTTGTAACCGTCGTTGCTCCTTGAAGATAGTGAAATTGAGCTTAAATCTTGTGCAACAGTTCATGGTTATTTCTCCTTTGAGCGAGTTTTTTTACGTATAAACTCCTGCATAATTTTCTTTTTGTCTTTTTTAATTTTGCAATAAGGGACCTGGTATCTTACTGTAGTAGACGTGTTCAGTCCATCACCCCAACATATATTAGCTATTCGACTTATGAAATACGATAATAATGTGGAAGCTCAAACTTATAAAGGTAAAAAATAACAAAACAAATTACTAAGTCTATTATATGGCATTTCCGTTTCCCAAAACCCAAAAGTCATCATATCAAAGACATTTAATCTCAAAATACTAAGTCTAAGAGTATCAACACCAAAATAGATAAATAAAATGATTTATGGTACACTGGCTACACTCCACAAAAGAAAATATATAAAGAAAGATTCAAACAGGGGTCAGTACGGGCAACATGTACTAAGTAGGTATCATCAGTAGACTCATAATAGAAACCAATATGCATAAAGTAATAGAAGGAAATCAACTATAGCACATAACAGGTAGCAAGCAACAAGCAACAAATACAAATAACAACACAATACAACAAATACATAATCAGCCAGCAGTATCAAAAGTACACATGAGGACTGAGGCCTCCACACCATGTTTCTTTTATAAAATGAGTTCTTTAAGATTAAATATATTAAGATATTTTAATATATTTTTCTTTAATATTATCGTATCGGAACGTGACACTCGATCCACATATATCATGCCGGAATATGACACCTGGTCATATATGTATATTGGATTGTTGTAACTTGGATAGGACAAGCCCAGAGAATTACTATTGGACTGATAAAAAGTTTTATTGCAACAACAACAATAACAACATTACCCCAATGCCTCAAAGGCTCCCGCCCATTGCAGGGTAAGAGGGGTCGGATGTACGCAGTCTGATCCCTATGTTTAAAAACATAGCGCGACTGTTTCCGGATGACCCATGATGAGCGTCG
>JAABOM020000002.1:15534876-15548976 GCA_011800125.2 Solanum clarkiae
AACTATTTAACTCTCGGTCAAACGAACACCATTCATGGATTCTAAAGACTCAAAAGTTAAGGATGGAGTTAAGTTAGTATAAGAGTGGCAAGGAATGAACATAGATCCCATTTAGGCTTTTCGTCGAAAGTTACGGGTATTTGCATCCTCCAAAAAAATACATTCTTTCAACATCTTAAACTATTTCACACCTTTACAACTTGCGGGCTCTACATACCCAAGAGTCAAAATATAAATACATTTTCTTATAAAAAAAATACCAAGGAGCGAACATAGGATATATTTGGACCCAAATTGTGAAGGAAAAGGAATTTTTCAAACGTGTGACGCTGACTGAGATTAACTAATTCATGCCAAGAGATAGGAATCTTTACATACTTAGATTTCTTTCTCTAACCAATTCCAACACAAGACCACTCCACTTTATGCTTCTGGATGCCCAATGTCTACACAAATTACAATAACGCCAACGATTAACAATCATATCGGGTCTTAAATCCTAACTTTTGTTCCAAATTTTATAAAAATTTTGGTAGCATCTCCCCTTAAAATACGCCACTCCGAGAATGCAACTCAGCTCAAAATATCAATAAACAACAACAACAACAACCTACAACATCAATAAACCTTCTCCAAGGCCATCACAACATCAAAAACACCACAAAATGCTATTATGGCACAATGATAAAATAGGGAAGCATACATATAGGTACACATCTACCATATTCAAGCTTTCCTATATATTCCAAGAACTATAATACATCACTCCAACACCCAACGCAAATCCCCAATGTTAAAACATAACATTACACTTCCCATGGGGCTCTAATTCAAGCGAACCCTCACGTATACATTCACATAGTTTTCCAATACTTCTTTCACCCCACAAGGATCATTTTCATGACAAATAAACATAACACATCACTATAAATTAACATATTCTCATATGCAAGCTTGTCCCCATTTCAACCCCAAATTCCAAATTCACAATTCAAACTAACAATCAACCCTTTTTTCATGTTTTACCTTTAATTTAACACACCCCTAACACACTCACAAGCTTTAATTTACATAAATGAAGCTAAAAATTAACATACCTTTCAAGCTCCTTACTAGACCCAAATCTTCCTAGCCGTCAAACCAAGCGTTTTCTTGATCAACTAACGCCTCCACACCACTTAGGGGATCCAATATACCAAGCTTGAAGCATCAAATAATCGAAAACTCGAAAAAATGCAATTTTTTCCCAAGTATTGTAGCAACCTGAGAGGTTGCTTTGTTCTTGGCTCTCTCTCTTATTTTTTTTTCTAAGTGTGGAACTCTTGTCTTGTACAAGATATACATACATATATATAGGCAACAACTCACCCTTTTGAACCAATCAAAAGGATCCACACACATGACCCCACTAACAATTTAATTCTTAAAGGCCACATTTTAGAAAAAATATACACTTGGTCCCAAACTTTGCCAATTTGAACCAATTAATGACTTATGGGTTCTAACATTGGGTGCCCATGACTGCTTCACATGTGTCTAAGTGGGTCACTTCCGGAGGGATTGTCCAAGGCGAGTCAACCAAGCTCAACCCGCTAGATCTACATCATCACTTAGAGGAGATTAGAGACGCTACTCCTCGTACGAGTGAGGCTATAGACCAGTTGTGTGCTGCAGTAGTTTCTCAACTCAGAGAGACACTATGGGATGTTGTGACAGGTATAAGTTGAGGCTTTACTTGCTTTTGATATTATGCATTAGAGAAAAGTTTATGTTCCAAATAGTTTAATGTTGCCAACTAAGAGTGAGATTTGAGGTTTTGTAAAACCATAAGTAGAGTCATTACCTCTGAGCTAGAAAAATGATGAGGCAAAGGAGGAGATTGGGTAATGAGAGTGGTGATTGATTGAGGCTTATAATTAGAGTTATGTATCCATTAGGTAGCTAGTGAAGGGATGAGTCAATCGCCATAATCTTGATGAAAGAGTCGAAAATGTCCCTTGATTGTCATGATTAGGTAGAGAGAGAGGGGGAAAGTTAGTGTCAGAAGGTGTTAGACCATGATCAAAATAGAAGGAAGTGTATTTATGTGCTGTAGTACTCATTCTATTGAGGGTAAAGTGTAGATCTTGAATAAGGGAAAAGAGTGTTTTTGATGTGATAGATCTAACTTAGGCTTATGATTGCGAGCAAGAGTTCATGGGACTCATCAAGTTATGAGCTTAGTTAGATAAGGAGATATGATTGAATAGGTGAGTGATACTGGGTTGTGAGGAAGGGATATGTTGATTGAATACTCGCTATGAGATTTTAGTTGGATTATGTTCCCTTAATATTTATCTAGTAGTTGTAAGTTAGAGTTAATGAGGTATATGATAGATGCATATGTTAATACTAGACCCTAATCTTGAATTAAGAGGAGGAGTATGAAACAAGAGATAGTATCATAAGAGTGATAGTCTTAGTTGGGGATTTTATCTAAGAGACTTGCCATAGTGTATGAAAATGCTAATTTGTAAGGAAAGTGGTACTATGGGTAGGGAACAAGTGCCCCTTAGGTGAGACTAGTGAAACGAAGATAGTTCAATAGATAAGAAGAGACTTGAGATGTGTATCCATGATTGTGTTAAGATGTGTGAAGCTCTAAGTTATGACTTATAAGATTCTAGACAATATCTTTGAGTTCAATGTGAAGTGGGTTGAGGTAGGCATTCTATGTCATCCCAAGCAACTAAGTTGATTAGGGGTTTTATGGATAAATGATTAGGAGTTTTCCATTATAGTCTAAGACTTATACAAATAGATTTATGAGAGCATACAAACTGAGTGGTAGCAGGCAAAAGAAGAAGCTAGATTGTAAAGGTTGTAGGAAGTGGTTATGTACGCCATAAGAATAGTAAATATAGAGAGATCCCCACAGAGGCAGGAAAGGAGCTAAGAGTAATATTGCTAAAAGGAGTCTGAGTGGCTAATTATATATATGCAACTATAGCCTAATAGAAGAGTTTATGATATTCTTGTGGGTAGTGATTCCTTGACCGAATGGAGGTATGTGCTTACAACCTATTACAGGGTGTTGATTCCCAAACTTAGGAGGATACCTTGAGAGCTAAGGGGGAGAGGACGAAGTGGTAGATCGAAGTAGTTCTTGAGGTTGATAGGGATGGGTTGATCAAGATGAGATATCAGTTCTTATTATATCATACGTTCCTTATTCTTACATTGAGGTGATACTCTCTTCACATTTGCTATGTGATTGCCACGTCTATGGCCTGGTCCGATATACTTCTTGTTGATTATTACTCGAGTTGTGAGGATGCAAAAATGAGCCAGTCATTCATTAATTTTGATCTTACCCCATGGATCTAAGTGCTTCTACTCCTATGTTAAATGAGATGCAACCTGAGTTTTTACTACGTGCAGTTCGGTGAACTCAGAATAAGTCTTGATAGACGAGAGAGATCGTACTTCCTTACGAATTCCCTCAGATAAGATTTTTCAAATGAATCGTGCTAATGATCTTCCGTTCCAAGCTCTTTGGGTAGTCCAACTTTCCAATCTTGATAGAAGTATTGTTGAGGATAGCACATGAGTTATGGGTGATGGGAGAGAATGAGTACTTCTGAAATGTGATAAGGAGTTGAGTCCCTATTCTTGAGTTGATGTTCCTTTTGAGCCTCTCGTCCTTGAGTATGCAAGTCCTTGATAGTATTTGTGCCTAATAATGATGTTGGGGATATGATTCGAACTTTAGATATTACGTTCTAAGTCCATTCTTGAGAATGAGGATTCGAGTGTCTGAGTATTTGAGTTCTTAATTGTATCCATGCTTGCCTTGCATGGTGAGCTAGTGATTTGAGGTTTCACCAAAGGGGAGATGATGAGTTCCTTCAGGTCCAAATTATGATGCTGATAGTAGTAGACTGAGAGTGGGGGTAGAGGAGTTGGAGTGAATATAGCATTGTTATAATGTTGGTGCTGAACTTGTGTCATCTAGGGATAGAGATAGGAAGAGGGAGAGAGATGAGATCCAATAATGTGCAATATATAGGTTGGAGTAGGTGGGTGTGACTTTGAGTGAGAGTTCATTGAATGGTGGAGGTAAAGGTGTTAAGTAGGCTTGAAGATTCTAAGACATAGTTGAAATGGTCAGAGTGATAGGCTTGAATGCGTGGGTGTTATTACATAAGCGTTGATGATAGACTATTGAAGACTTCGTGATAAGGGATTCAATTAAGGATATGGGGGCAGTGAAGAGGACCAATGAGCTTTTGATGAAAGCCCTGCTAAAGTTTAAAGTTGAGTATTGAGGATTAGCCTTGTAAGATATGATCATCTCGTGAATGACACCTTGAGGCTTAGAAGTAGGTTTGAATGGAAGAGGAGGAGGTGGATAGATGGAAGTTGGAGTAAGAGCTATAGGCTTAAGTTGGGAGAGTAGAGTGCCATAAAAGGGAGTACAATTGAGACAAGGTGCTAATCTTGAGAGTTGAACATAGAGTCTTATGTATCGATGGTCCCACTCTCCATTAGAGTTGATGGCCTCCTTCTTGAGTTTGAACGACTGATTGTCGAAGTGTTTAAGCAATTCGAATTGACTGAGTTACGACGTTCCATTCGTGCTTGGTGAAAATGTCTAAGAGAATATTTCTACTCTTGATTGGAATCGATTTGTCTATTCTGAGTGACTTATGACTGTCCAGATTGGTAGATTGAGTATTGAAACGAGTCTTGATTGTTATTCGTGGCTGATGATAAGAATGTTGAAGGTAATGTCCTTACCCTTAACTAAGTTGATTGTCTTTTCTGGAGTGGGTTATCTATTCTTGAGTCTGAATAGGGATTGTTGATAGTGATGAGGAGTCAAAAGTTTGATTGACTAATGAGAGAGTCAAGGTGAATTCTGAGTCTATTCATGCCTTAATATCTACCTTTACTCATCATTCGAGGACGAATGATCCCAAGAGGGAGATGATGTAACACCCCATAAAATAACCGAAATACCCCTAAAATATAATCGTACGCATAATGCATCTTCCAAAGCGCCGATAAAAAATTCGAGATTAAATTTGCAATCAGCGTGAAAGATTGAGTGGAAAAATAGCCTCGACTCGATTTTAGAGCAATCAGTCAAAAAATAATTTTTATTAATTAATTTCAAAATAGTGTCGGTGAGCGCCCGAGGCGTGACGCACTTGGGACGTGGATCTGCACATATTTTTTTATTTTTCGATGGGAATTAAAAAAATCGATCGAAAAGTGATTTACGAAAAATTACACATAAAACACATTTGGTGAATATGATTTGTGTGTATTTTCTAGGAAAACAGTTTTCAACGCATTTTAAATTTTTCAATCAAAAATTACATAGGTGCACGCTCAATCCACGTCGCGGACTAAGTTATTCCAAGGTGAATTTTATTCTTTTAATTGGGGAAGGGTATTTTGGGTATTTCTAACCCATTTTAATACCCCAAAACGTATTTTTAAAGTTGTACGAAGGGTTTCAAAATCCATTATTTTCCCTAAGTCTAAACCGTAAGTTCTAACAGAAGAAGAAGAAAGAGATTGAGGGTTCAAGGTTCATGTTCAATTTCTAGAAGAAGATTGAGTAATTCTAAATTCCAGATCTGTAAGGCTAAACTAAAAGCATGAAATTGTTCTCCCATTTGTCCGATAGATGGTCTTAGATGAGAATTGAATATTTTTTGAGTCTATACACTTGTTTCTTCAAGTATTATCTTGAATTAATTCTTGAATTATGTTTCTACAACATTAATAGATTTCCTGTACATAATCTTCTTGAAGTTGAGTAATTGTTTGGAGATATATTCATATCTTCATTCACATGAACCCTAATTGAAGACTATGATTGTTTTTATGCTTTATTTTGAAAACTAAGATTTGATAGTCATATGAAGCATGTTAAATACTGATGATTTCTTGTAGCATATGTTGTTGAGTTTTCATGAATCTGAATTTTGAGCATGAACAGTAATTTGAGAGAGAGTTTTGATGGTATACAAAGATTATTTTGAAACATGAGTATTATCTTTTTATTTGAAACAATTGATATTCTAATGAGTTTAATAGGATTGACATTGAGTCTAAATGATATTTTGAGAACATAATGATGACAATATAAATATATTTTTCATAATAGTTTCATTGATAGATGATGGTGATAGATGATATGAGTCTTAAAGAAGATTGATTTGATAGATAATTGTGCATGTTTTAGTCTTGGGAGCACAATTGAGCACCGAGTTGGGTGAAGAGTGTCACCCTTGAACTGTGTTGACAGCATACAATTGTTTTGCAGCACGTTCTGGCGACTCTTGTCCCAATAGTTGGACAGTTCTCATTGGATCCAAGTGAGAGAGAGAGAGATAGATAGACTACATCCTTTACTGTGGCAAGTTTAGAACGGGTGTGGCAGCGATGACTATCGTTGTGCCCCACCTAACTTAAAGGTGGCGCGATAGGATAGGTATTGGTTAAGAGAAACTCCCAAGCAACATTGATTGAGCATGAGGTTTCTGACAGAGTCATTCTTTTTTTTCAAATGTATATTTGAAAGAGCATGATTTACTTTAAACTTGCATGTTTTACTGAGTTGAGATGAGTTTAGTTGATGTTAGTTCTATATTATTCTACCTGTTTCAAATTCATTCAGTTATTTTATGTACCAGTAAATTCCACGTACTGATGTTCCCCTTTGGGACTGCATCGTTTCATGATGTAGGTATACGAGATCGAGATCATCAGCAGGTGCATCATTGCTGATTTTTGGATGTTCAACGGATCGGTGAGCCTCCCTTACTTCGGAGGATTCATATATTATTTTTCATCTTGATTAGCTTTTTATTTTGATTGAGGCAGTCATGGGCCTGTCATTTGCACCAACCACCTACTAGTTATAGAGGCTTCATAGAGTAGAGTCAGATTGTTGATGGATAAAACTATGAGCTAGTTTCTTTTCTACTAGCCTTTATTATAACATTCTTTTTGAGATTTGAGGAGATTAGCCCATTTACTTCCTTCATGTTCTTTCAATGTTTAGTAGAATGTATGTATGAATGAATGTGATGAGACTAAGTGATTCGCTTGGGGACTAACAATAGTCTCTGAGTGCCGGTTATGCCTACTGTACCCTCCCGGGGTGTGACAAGTTAGCAGCAGCTGGGCATGCCCAATTATTTTTAGAATAGGACAAGATGATGATATTGGGCCTGCCAATCCAAAGTTTTTTTCTTTCTTTTAATTTGCCTCTTATTTATTGTCTTGTATTTATATTGTGATATTTGTTTCTAACTCTAACTTTAATTTAGTTGTTTTATCTTAATCTAATTAAAATCTTCTAAAGTTAGCCATTTATGTTGCTTTTATAATTTCGTGATTTTTTAGTTTCCTCAATTTTGCTAAGTTTGTATAAATTAGATAAATGCGGTTACATTTTAAATTTCCTTAAAAGGTTCTTAAGTCTAAACTTATTTTCAAACTTAGATTTTCTTTTCAAGTATCATTTCTAAAATCGATCTTTCTCGAAGTTAGTGAAAATGTCTTAATCGTTGGTTAACTGCAAGTTAGTGGTCATTTTTGAGTAATTAATTTCTTCTCAAAAATAGAAATTGAACCCTTACCCGTTTCTTGAAAAAATTTAAGACTTTTCTGTTGAGTTTTAAAATGTAATTTAGTTTTCTTCACTTTTTTAAAAAATTAAGTGATGACTTTGTTCTTTTTCAAAAAATTAATATTTTACTTGAATTAATTAAGTATTTAATTGATTTTTTGAAAACAAGTCATTTTCTCAAATAACACTAAGATCAAAGTTATGTTATTGGGTTTGAATGAACATTATAAAATGAAAAAAATGAAATAAACTACTTAGATATGTTTTCTTTGTGTGTATGAGTGTTATTTTTGATTTATGATTTGTGATTTCTTTTTAAATTATCCACAAGTTCTTTATTATTGTTTTAAAAACTACCCATCTGTCCTATTTTATGCGGCACTCTTTCTTTTTTAGTCTGTTTAAAAAAGAATGTCACCTTACTTTAATCAGAAACAATTTACCTTTCAAATTCTTTTTTTATCTTTAATGATATGATTCTTGGCCACACAAATATCTAAGAATGGTTTCAGACCATAAGTTTTAAAAGTTTTTTTTTCCTTACATATCGTGTCAAGTCAAAAGGTGCCACATAAATGAAACAAAATAAGTAATTTATATTGGTACACTAGTAAAGCGTGTGATGAAAGACTAATTTAATTAAAAAAGAGGATTAGCAGGTAAAGGTGACGTAAGAAGATACATCAGAAAGAGACTAAACTAAACTTGTTTAGTGAAAGAATAATATATATAGATTTAAAGCACCCAACTCAACTAATAATAGAAAATGATAATCAACTAATTGATGCTTTAACATGTGTTGGTTCCTTAACTAACCATTCTCAATGCTGACAACTTTTACAAATGTTTTTTTTTTAATTTGATAAATTACACGGTTGATTAAGATAATTCCGTCCAAACAAATAAAATTTGTCACCAATTATTATTCAGTAGCAGTGCACATACAGGAGCTTCATTTCTTTTTCCGGTTACGGACTGGATTGACTAACATTACCCAATTAAAATATATCCTAAGTTTTAAAAATTTTCTGTAATAAGATAGTTGGAAATTCGACTAGATTGTTTTCCTATAAAAGCAACACACTACTTACAAAGTCACTTTCAATTATTTTTCTCATTTTAATTGAAGTGAAAAAAGAAATGGAGGGTTCAAAGAAGTTTGCTATGTAAGGATTAACGGTAATTCAAATTGTCAAACATAAATAATTTAACATGTAATTCTATTATTAATTAAAAATCGTAGAACTATATGATTTTCACATTACACATCAGTTCAATCAAGAAAACATACCATAATCATCCATGAGATCTTGACTTGATTGCTTGTGCTGAAGCCTTTTTCTTGTTGTTGACAAGATGTTAGTTTTTCTCTCTCTTGACCTTATACTGATTTCTTTTAGAACAACTGTTGATGGAAACTACAGTAATCTTCAGTATTTATAGGCAGAGAGAGGACCAATTACTTTAATTCCACTTTCCATCATCATGGGTAGGGAAAGTTATACCTATACTAATCACCATAACTTTCCACTATCATGCCGTTTAACCACCAATTATCATCCTATAACCTCCCACTTGCATACCCGCAACATCCCACTAACATAAGTAGTGGGGTGGTGGTGGTGGGAAGTTATAGTAACTTCATCAATCATAAGTGGGTGGTTTAATAACTTCCCTAGACATTATCCATTTGAGTTTAGTTAGTAATTAAATGTTAAACCAAGATAAATATTAACGTGAGCCATAAAATTAACATATGTGGGCCATAAAAGCTAACATTCTCCCACTTAGCACACGTAATATCAATAACTTAATAATTTAATAAACATTTCAATTACTATATGCATATTACTAAATTTAACATCATTTGTCATTTGAATAAGTCAACTAATACGAGTCATGGCGGTCATATATCTCTTCTTTGACATAATTCCTTCCATGTACCACAATACTAGTATATTACTCAGCACAATCTTTAAATTCATAATAGTCCAACAATAATATTTAGAATATCTTTATCTGAACTAGAACCTGTCAACATCATTCTCAACATAATGTATACAAGAGATAACAGAAATATACATAATTGAGCTCAAAGTGTCAATAGCTTAAACAAAATAAAATCTTTACAAAAAGTCATTCATTGCTATCCATAAGACCCATTCTTTCAACATGTCCAGTAAATATTTTGGGTGGTAATCCTTTCGTCAAAAGATCAACAATCATAAGTTTGGTGCTAATATATTCAATAGACACTTTATGTTTTTGAACTTCTTCCTTAACTGAAAAATATTTCAATTCCATATGCTTAGCAACCTTTGGATACTTATCCTTTTTAGAGAAGAAGATTGCTTTCGTATTATCACAGTAAAGTTTCAACGGCTAGGAAATACTATCGACTAGCCCAAGTCCTGAAATAAAGTTACGCAGCCAATTAGCCTGGATTGTGGCCTCAAAGCATGCCACAAACTCAAGTTTCATAGTGGATATAGGTATAACAGATTGCTTTGCACTCTCCCATGAAATTTCTCCTCTAGCTAATAGGAACAAATAACCAAATGTAAATTTTCTTGTATCCACACAATTAACATAATATGAATCTGAATATCCAACCACATTAAGATAATCATATCTTCTTTAAGTGAGCATATAATCTTTTGTTCCTTGCAAGTATCATAACACCTTCTTCGCAGCCTTCTAGTGATCCATTCCTGAATAACTTTGATAATGCACCAGCATCCCAACAACAAAACTTGTGTCTGATCTGGTACATGTCTGGGCATACATTAAGCTCCCAACGATTGATGCATAAGGAATATCATTCGTATGCTTACGTACCAATTTATTCTTTGGATATTGATTGAGACTAAATTTATCTCCTTTCTGAATTGGAACGGGACTGGATGAGCATTTTTCCATTCTAAATCTCTCTAACACTTTATTAATATAGGCTTTCTGAGACAATCCCAACAATACTTGTGATTTACAACAAAATATTTCTATCCCAATCACATAGGATGCTTCTCCTATATCTTTCATTTCAAAGTTTTCAAAGAGATATTTTTGTGCAATAAACCAAGATCATTAGTAGCAAGCAAGATGTCATCAACATACAGAACTAACATAATAAACTCACTCCCATTGACCTTTAGATATACACAACCAGTGGCGGATCTAACATTTTCGCTCAGGGGGTTCAAACTATAAAAATATAAACATATGAAAAAAAAACAAAATACATTTACAAAGCTATTCGACGAGGTTACTATCGATATTTCTCAAGAATTACTAATATTTCTCAAGAACATTTACAAAATTATTCGACGAGGTTTCATTGCTTGAAATGACAAAATAATATCATCTGTTGAAACATCATTAAACATATCTTTTTCCATAAAAGGAACCATACAACTGCTCAAAAACTCATCATTCATTTGGCTTCGCAACTATTCTTAATAAATTTGTCCTAATTTCTAATTTCTAGATCATATATTTTGATTTAAAAATCAAGTTTCAATATTCACAAAATTAAAAAATACGAAATAACAAGTAAATATAATTCATTTTAATTTAGTTCCTCTTATTTTGAATCTTTAATGAAGCTAAGAAAGATTTTTATAAATCTATTTACAACTAACAACTACCAAGGAAAGAAATTGCAAAAACAATCTCAACTAAGAATGAAGATAGCGAAATGCATTCAAGAAAAACATACTTTTGAAGAAAATAAAGTTCACTAAGAAGACCAAAAAAATAAATAAAGATCCATTTATTTTTTAAATTTTGGTTGTAAAATTGTTAATTTTAATTTCTTGAAATTTGGAAGAAGATGATGAAAAAGAGAAAAAAATTTACCTTTTGAGCTTGAGTTTTGATTTTTTCACTCTGAATTGAATTTAGATTCAAATTTGAAACAAAATCAGTAATATCCAAACTAATGGAGATGATTTTAATATTTGTCTTTGAGTTTTTTTGGATGAATCAAAGAAGTGAGATTTGAATTGGACCCTTGGATGCTTTTTTGTTTAATTAACTAAGAGCCTTGGATGTTGAGAACAATAATAAAATGGATGATATAAATATTAAAATTAAATTAGAGTTCGATCATAAAGAGAAATTTAATCTGCTATCAAACATTTCTTCTATGACTTGCTTTTTAAAAGAAGTATATATTGTTAGATCTCTAGCAGAAGAAATTGGATTGGAACTTTTCTTTTAAAGATAAAGTGAAATATTGGGGCATTGGGCTAGTTTGCCCAGCCTGAAATTAAATAAATATTAAGTGAAATATTATTTTGTTCAGCCCAGTCTCAAAATTAAATGAAAAGGGGTAACTAAGAGAAGCTTAAAAAAATACATTTTGTGGGATTTGAACATGGGTGGCATGTGTTCATTTTTAAGAAAACTAACCACTAGACTAGATTTCACTTATTGGTTAGGGAGTTCAAATTTAATAAATATATGTAAAAGTAAAAAAAAATTACCTTTGTGTATATAGTGAAATTTTTTATCGAGGGGGTTCAGATGAACCATATGGCGGTACCCTATGTCCTCCCCTATATACACCGATTAACGGTGTTTTCCTTAAATCCAAAGGTAATAATAGTTTCACTAAACTTAAGATACCATTGTCGGGAAGCTTGTTTAAGTCAGTATATTGACTTTTTAAGTTTACACACCATGTGTTCCTTTACTTTGACGGACAACCCTTCAGGTTGATTCATATAAACTTCTTTCTCCAAATTCTCATTCAGAAAGGTAGTTTTCACATCTATTTGGTGTAACTCTAAATCATAATGAGCTACTAAAGACATTATAATTTTGAGTGAATCTTTTCTAGAGAAAGGTGAAAAGGTCTCCCTATAATCGATGCCATCTTACCTTTGATAATAAGTCTGGTCTTGTGATGTTCAATATTGCCAGTTGAGTCTCATTTGGTTTTAAAGATCCATTTACACCCAACTTTTTTGCAACCTTCAGGTAATTCAACAAGGTCCCAAACATCATTATGTTCCATATACTTCAACTCATCTTTCATGGATTCTATCCATTTATCAGAATTTCACTTTCAATGGCTTGTGAAAATGAGATAGGATCATTATCAATTCCCAAGTCAATTTTTTACTCGTGAAGATATACCAAATAATTATCAGAAATAGCAGATCTCTTTTATCTTTGAGATCTCCTTAATGCTACTTCTTGTGATTCATCTACTGTTTGTTCATCAATTATGGATGATTAACAGAAGCATCAATTTGTTGTTCTTGTTGACTATTAGATTGTACAACAACTTCAGGAACAACAACTTTAGAAGAAGTATAAGGTAGAGAAATTTGAACCTCAACTTCTTTAATTTCCACATTACGTGGTTCCTCACTCCCACTAACTTCTCCATTCTCAATGAACCTAGAATTTCTAGTTTCAACAATTCTCGTACTATGATTAGGACAGTAAAATATATAGCCCTTTGATTTTTCTGGATAACCAATGAAGAAACCACTGATTGTTCTTGAATCCAGTTTCTTTTCTTGTGGATTATAAATTCTAATTTCTGTCGGACAACTCCAAATACACAGGTGCCTTAAACTAGGTTTTGTACCAGTTCAAAGTTCAAAAGGTTTCTTTGGAACTGCTTTACTGGAAAACCTATTTAGTAAGTAAATGATAGTTTTTTAAAGCATATATCCACAAAAAAAGAGGTAGAGATGAATTACTCAACATACTTCTAACCACATCCATTAATGTACGATTATGCCTTTCTACCACACCATTTTATTGTAGTGTGCCTGACATTGTGCATTGAGCACATATGCTATTCTTTTCTAGGAATTTAGCAAATGGACCAGGGTGTTGTCCAGTTTCATTATATCTTGCATAAAACTCATCACATTTATCTGATCTAATTATTTTCACTTTTCTGTCTAATTGTCTTTCAACCTCAATAATAAATACCTTTAAGGCATTAATTGCTTGAAATTTTTCATGCAACAAATAGACATATCCATAATGTGAATAATTATAAATAAAGGTGATAAAGTACTTTTCCTTATTGAAAGATATATTGTCAAAAGGACCACATATATCAATATGTATAATTTCAAGAAGCTGTGAGCTTCTTGTGACTCCTTTCTTTATGTGAAATTGTTTGTTTTTCCTTAATACAGTCCACAAAAATGTTAAGGTTAGTAAAATCCAAATATGAAAGGATTTCATTCTTAACTAATCTTTTCAGTCTTTCTTTGGATATGTGACCCAAATGTTTATGCCACAAGTAAGCAGATTTGTAACAGCCCGGCCCCCACACGTGCATATATTGTCCGCTTTGCCAGCCATGGGTCGCCCATACGCCCATACACCAGCGCACGGTTTTGTTTCTCCCAGGTTTCCCCAGGAAAAGGCCTATGCATATGTAAGTTCCAAGCCCCTTCAAATAGCTCAGGAACTCCCCCTCTTTTTTCGATGTGGGATTT
>JAABOM020000002.1:15549076-15561033 GCA_011800125.2 Solanum clarkiae
ATATGACATGTATGATCAATGCATAAGTAAAACATGCTTAAGTAAATCATGCTCATATAGAATATCATATTTGAAGAATGAGACCAAGCAAGCTCTCCAAGGTATAAACCCCTTGGTGGTTGATGGTGGTCGCACCCTACCATCCATGGTCACGAAGTATAAACCCCTTGTATAGTTAATGGTGGTCTCACCCTACCGTCCATGGTGATGAGGTATAAACCCCTCACATGGTTGATTATGGTCACACCCCAAACATCCATAGTGACGAAGTATAAATCTCTCACATCGTTACCCGCGCTCTTTTACCCCCGAATTGGGCATGGTCTATACAACACTTTATATTGGATTTACCATAGGCTCTAATGCAATATCTCATGTAGGAATAAACATATACATAAGCTCATTTCATTATCGTAACATCATTCATATCATATCTCATGCTTTGGACCTTCAATTCCTTAAGAAATATAACCGGACATTTTATCAAGCATCTTGGGAGCGTGTAATGGGGGTAAAAGAGCATGCAATTTAGAGATAAAATAATGCAGGAAAATCAGTGGTAAAGCTTTTAGTCAACATCTTGCAACACCCCCAAGACATTCATATAAAAATCCCTCATCAAATCTAACATTAGATCCAAGATTTGAAGCTCGAAACATGCTAAAATCACCATACTTTCATAAACTAAAATCACTGGGCAGTAAATTTCTCAATATTCAAGACTCATATGTAAAATCACTTTAAATCATACAATATTAAGTAAAAGAGAGTTTAGACACTATGGATGAAAGGACCCAATGGTTCAATACCATATACCTTAGCTTCTGAGAAGTTCTTGAAGAAGACTTTAATGGAGATTTGAAGCTTGAGTGAGATCGTTGAAGAAATCCTTGATATTGGTATTGAGTTTGAGACTTGAATTCAGGGTTAGAAATGACTCTAAGTGTTTGAGAGGATATTAAGGGATATTGAGGATGATATGAGGGTGAAATAAGGCTAAGTATAAGTAAAAACACGTATGGGAACTCTTGGGTCCAAGAGTTGAAAGTATTGGGTCAAAATAAAAAAAGCAGGGCCAAAATAACACAGGTCTGCGACGCGGATGCTTACTAGAAATCTGCATTTTCTGCATGAATGAGTTTTACAAAAATGGGCATAAATCCTTCATCCGAACTACGAATGAGGTGAAACAAAGTGCTTAGAAAGCTAATTCAAAGGGCTTTAATTTGGTAGGTCGTGGGCCATCAATTCTTTGTGTGCTAAGAGATATGCCCCTTCAAAGTTGACTATCCTATATAGCATTCTTTGTGATTTTTGAATTTTGATACAGTTGCTCTAAAACCAGGGCTAGACCCATTTTCCACTCAATTTGACCCCGTAAACAAGAATATTATGTCAGATTTTCGAAATAACGAGCGAATTTTTAGATATATGGAAAACAAGATGCCGGTCACTGCCGAGGTAAGTTTTCGGGCACTTTTTGGGGTCGTTTCAGAGTGCGTGTGTGTGTTAGTATCAAAATATATTAGAGCATGCTCAAAACTAGAAAGATATCTATGTTGATGTATTTTGATATTCTTTTAGCAAGGATGAAGTATAGATGTTAAATAGGGGAAACAGAGAACTTCTAAGGTAATAGACCTAAACTAGGCTTATGATTTTGACGTAAGAGTATCATAAGATTCATACAGTGACGAGCTTAGCTAGATAATAAGGCAAGGTATACTAGATAGGTAAATGATACATGAGTTGTGAAAAGAGAATGTGTATCGTATATTTGCTATGAGACTTTAGTAGGCCTATATTCCTAAATTGTTACCTAGTAGTTATAGGTTGGTATAATATGAGGGAAGTGTGTGATGTAGATGGTAGCAATAATCCCTAAGCTTGGAATTTTGGGGAGTGATGTGAAGAGGGATATAGCATGATGATAGTAATAGTCCTTATTGGAGATTTAACCTAAGAGTCTTGTTATAGTGTGTTTAGTGATTAAGGTGTTGACCGATGAGGGACATGATGCTAGGAGTAGAGTAGAGGTACCCCTTAGATGGAAATAGTGAAATTTAAGGGAGAAGCACTAGAAAAGAGAAGGATTAAGAGGTTTGAGATATGTGCCCATGATTGTGTATAGATGTGTGAAGCTCTAAGTTATGACTTGTATGAGAATCTAAATAGTATATTTGAGTTGTCGATATTGAGCAGGCTGATGTGAGTAATCTTTATCGTCACAAGTAGCTAAGTCAATTTGGGGCTTATGGATAGATGATGATGAGTTTTCCATGGTAGTCTAAGTCTTATTCAAATGAGTTTATGGAGGGAACAGGAGTTGAGAGTCTGTAGGCAAAAAGAGGTGCTTAGATTGTAAGAGTTGTAGGAAGTGGTTATGTACGCCACAAGAATAGCAAATATAGAGATTTCCATAGATACATGAAGGAGCTAAGAGTGATATCGTTCAAAGGAGATTGAATGGCTAGTTATATGTATGTGACTATAGCATAACAAAAAATTTTTAGATATTCTGGTGGTTAGTGATTTCTTGACCAAGTGGAGGTATATGCTTACATCCTAGTAGAAAAAATTTATTCCCAATTTAGAGAGAGGACCTTGAGAGCTAAGGGGGAGATGACAAAGTGGTAAATCAGAGTAGATCTTGAGTCTTTGATAGTGATGGGCTGATCAAGATGAGATATTAACTCTTTTACATCTCATACAATCTTTATTTTGTAGTTAAGGTGATACTCTATTCCCTACTATTGTATGATTGTCGTACCTGTGGCCTAATCCCATGAACATCATATTGATTCCTGTTTTGCTGAGTTTCGAGGATGAGAAGCGATGA
The DNA here is from genome assembly GCA_011800125.2 of Solanum clarkiae. Taxonomy (NCBI): domain Eukaryota; kingdom Viridiplantae; phylum Streptophyta; class Magnoliopsida; order Solanales; family Solanaceae; genus Solanum; species Solanum clarkiae. Next base: position 15,551,916 of record JAABOM020000002.1, read on the forward strand.
ATTCATTTATTAATCTTGATCTTACCCCATGAATCCAAGAGTTTCCAATAATATGCTGAATGAGAAGTGACCTGAGTTTTACACTACGTATAGTTCTATGAACTTAGAGTGAGTCTTGATAGACGAGGGAGATTGTACTTCATTATGAATGTCCTCAGATAAGGTTTTTCGATTCAAACATGTTAATGATCTCCATTTCAAGCCCTTTTACTAATCCAACTTACAGTCTTGATAGAAGTATTGACGATAATAAAGGAGTGATGGTTGATAAGAGAGAGTGAGAGTTCTTGATTCTGATGTCATCTTACATATGCCCTAACTTTCAGCTTGTTATGCAATTGTTTATGGTAGTAGATGAGTTATGGGTGATGGGAGAAAATGAGTGCTCCTGAATTATAATAATTGAGTTAAGTTCCTGTCTTTGAGTTGATGCTCCTTTTGAGCCTCTATGCACTAGAGTATGCCATTCTTTGATACTATTCGTGCCTAATAATGATGTTGGAGATAAAATTTAAACTTTAGACATTGTGTTCGAAGTCTATTCGTGAGAATGAGTATTTGAGCAGCTGAGTATTTGAGTTCTTGATGATATTTCATGCTTATTTTGCATGGAGTGCTAGTAGTTGAGGTTTTGCCAAAGGAGGAGATGATGAGTCCCTCTAGGTCCAAATAGTGATGCTGATAGTAGTAGACTGAGGATAGGATAGGTGAGGAGGAGTGAGTGTATCCTTATTATGATATTGGTGTCAAACTTGTGTCATGTAAGGATAGAGATGGGAAGGAAGAGAGAGATAAAACTGTATGATGAGCAATAGATAGGTAAGAGGATGTTGGTGTGACTTTACGTGAGAACTCATTGAATGGTGGAGGTAGAAGTGCTAAGTAGGCTTGAATATTGTAAGGTATAGTTAAAGTGGTTAGAGTTATATGCTTGAATTCGTGGTTTTTGTTATGCGAGTATCGATAATAGACTAGTGAAGACCTTATAATAAGGGTTCAAGAAAAAGTAGTGAAGTAGTGAAGAGGATTAGTGATCTTTTAATGAAAGCCCCATGGAATTTTAGAGTGGACTGTTGAGGATTGGCTTTGTATGAATATGATCATCTTGGGAATAGCATCTTGAGGCTTAGAAGCAGGCTCGAATGGAAGAGGAGGAGGTGGTTTGATGGAAATTTGAGTAAGAGCTATAAGCTTAAGTTAATGGAGTAGAGTGCCATGAAAGGGAGTACAATTGAGGTGGGGAGTTGAGCTCAAGAGTTTCCACAGAGCCTTGCATCATGATGGTCCCATTCTCAATTAGAGGTGATGACCTCCTTTTTGAGTTCAAAAAATTGATTGACGAGGTGTTCGAATGATTCGAATTGCTCAAGTTTTGATGTCCCCTTCATGCCCGCCCATGAGGATGTCTAAGGTATAAAATGAGAACCTTATGGGATAGATTGTAGGATTATAACTAACTTACAAGGTAGCACAAAGTGACCTTGAGTTAGGCTTGACTTTGGTAAGAGTATGCAGTAAAACGTAGGCCTTGACAAGAGTTATGAGTGGTAGATGATGATGCCCTCTAACGAGTTGAGTTTTCTACTCTTAAGCTGATGTTCACTTATGAGTTAGAGTATTTGAGTAATTAAGTTCTTGATGTGTATATTCCTGAGTCTGAATAGAGACTGTTAAGATCGATGAGTAGTCGAGAGTTTGATCGAGTCAGTGAGTATTGAGAAGAGCCTTCGATTATTATTTGTGCCTTGATGCCCATCTCTACTCATCATTTGAGGATGAATGATCCTAAGGGGGAGATAATGTAACACTCGATAAAATTACAAAAATACCCTTAGAGTGGAATTTTGCTTAAAACATGTCTTCCCAAGCTCTAATGGAAAATTCGAGAATGGATTTGGGATCAACACAAAATATTGAGTGGGAAAATAGTCTAGGTCAGATTTTAGAGCAACCGAGTTAAAAGATAATTTTTTCAATTAAACTAAAAACATTGTTAATGTGAACCCCAGACGCGATGCACAAGGGACCCTTACTTACACTTATTTTTTAAAAAGTTTTAGACATAAATTGGAAAGAACGTGCTTTGAGAAAATTTGCAAAAATACACATGTCGCACCCTAGGCATGATGCGGACATGGTGTCACGAAGTGACATTTTATTTTTTTTATGTGAAGGGCCTTTTGGTCATTCTCCAACTCCTCTTAAGCTCAATAAAAGAGCATAAGGTATGTTCTACATCAAGCTAAGTCCAAAGAATCCCTACCAACTAAGTTTTCGTATGAAATGGTAGAAGGGTAAACTTCAAATGAGAGTACCTTCTAATGTATAATGAATTAGGTGACATAAAATATGTCAAATTGAAGATATATGAATTAGCTTTCCAACGCATCTAAGTTCTCCTTAATCAGAGTTCGGAGTATAAAGTTATGACCATTTTAGTGAAAGAGTGTAGAGCTGTGTAAAGGTCTGTAGCCAAAGTGCGTCACAGACCTAACGCAGACCCTTACTGGATAACCTAATGAAGTTTTTTTCTTTTTATTTTGAGGGTACTTTCATCCTAAAACCTTTGGGGATCTGTTTAAGGTCCCAAAACGCATAAAATATCAGTTTTCATAATTAAAAAAACCCTCTTCGTCACTCTTAGACATAAACGCTCAAGAATCATCAAGAAAGTCATCAAGTTAGGATTAGCTTTTAAGATTCATCCACAAGAGTTTGGAGAAAACGAATTCAATAATCCCAAGAAAGGATTTCATGATTCTTCTTTTTCAAGAATTAGGGTTCTTTATCAAGACCTGTAAAGATTCTAAGTCAAGAATTTAAGAATCAAAGAGAAACCCTTTAAACATGTCTTTCCAAGTGCTTCCACTCTAAAGGAACTACTGAGATCAAAGATTTTCTCCGAGAAAGCTAGTATTCATCAAATTTTGATTGTAATATCAACTGTCTTGGTATGTAAGGCTAAATTAAAAGCATGGGATTGTTCTCCAATGTGCCCTACATATGGTCATAGATGAGTTGAGAGTCCATGAGTCCCCATACACAATTCTTGAAGTACTATCTTGATTAAATTCTTGAAAACTACATTACTTATATGTATTTTTATATATTGATGATCATAATAAACTTATTTTTTTGAATTGAATACTTTTCATGAGATATTGTATAAACCCTATATGTTAACTTTTGAAAGCACACAAAAATGAATGAGTCTAGAGCCTTGATGATATAATTGTGGTTGTTGTTGTGGTTCTGGTCCTGTTTGAGTGTGGATGATGATGTTGATGAGATTGATATCCTTAGAGTCTTAAAGAGGTTGAATTTAATCTTAAAAGAATGTTCCTAATTCCTTGAGTTGATAGATGACGAGATGAGTTGATGTTCCTTGTACAAAAGAGACTAGATGATGAGAAATCTTGATGTTTGATGCTTATGAGCATGGTGAGTTCTTGGAGGAGTATTGAGCACCGAAAGAGTAAGAGCAAGTCCTACTTACACTCATTAACTATATGGCCAGCGTAGGAAAGGATTGGACCATGAGAAAGGATGTTTCCTTAGTCCCAAAAGATGGCTTGATAGAATTATGGATCCATTGATAGAGAAGTCCTCCATACTGGCAAGGTGCTGGACGGATGTGGCAATGTCATCTCTTTATTGTGTCATCACTGGCTCATAGGTGATGGTTGTCAGTTAGAGAAACTCCCAGATAGGTTCCCCACCGATAGTACTCTGATGTTCAGTTGATGGCATGAGTCTTGATTGATGTTGATGTATCATTGTCTACTCTTTATTCTTGCTTTAGATAGACACTTGACATGTTGATTGTTATTATTTTGAGTTGACTATTGTTTTTATCTTATTCTACCTGTTTCAATTTCATTAAGCTATTTTACATACCATACATTTCACGTACTGACACCACTCGGCATTGCATCATTTTATGATGTATATACAAGGATTGGAGAACATCAACAGGCGCATTATTGAGGATTTGAAACATTCAATTGATTGGTAAGCCTCCCTTACTTCGGAGGATTCATTATATCTATTTCATCTTGCTTTAGAGTCACACTTGATAAGCTTTACTTTATTTAATTTAAGATAGTCATGGATCTGTTATTGACATCGCTTGATAGTGATAGAGGCTTCATAGACTAGAGTTGAAAGTTGATGCTAAGACTTGTTGAGCTAGTTCCTTCTACTAACCTTTTTATTTGTTGATATTATTATTTTGTGACTAGATGAGATGTCTTCATTACTTTTCTCTGTCTTTCGTTGATTGTCTTGAGTTTATTGATTAAATGAATGTGATGAGGTCAAGTGGTTCGCTTTGGGACTAGCAATAGTCTCTATGTGCTGATTACGTCTAAGGTACCCTCCCAGGGCATGAAAATTCAGAAAGGCCATTTTCACATCCATTTTATATAGCTCTAAGTCATCATGAGCTACTAAAACCATTATTTTTATGAGTGAATCTTTTCTTGAGACAGGTGAAAAAGTCTTCCTATAATCAATGCCATCTTTCTGAGTGAAACCTTTGGCAACAAATCTAGCCTTGTGACATTCAATGTTACTGGCTTAGTCTTATTTGGTCTTAAAGACCCATTTATAGCTAACTCTTTTGCAACCTTTAGGTAATTCAACAAGGTCTTGAACATCATTATGTTCCATGGACTTCAGCTCCCCTTTCATGGCTTCTATTCATTTATCATAATTTTTGCTTTCAATGGCTTGTGGAAATAAGACTAGATCATTATCAATTCTCAAGTCAATTTCTTACTCGTGTAGATATACCAAATAATCATCAAAATAGAAAATCTCTTTTGTCTTTCAGACCTCCTTAATGTTACTTCTTTGTGGTTCATCTGCTATTTGTTCATTATTTATGGCTTCATCATGATTAGTAGGAGCATCAGTTTGTTGTTCTTGTTGACTATTAGATTGTACAACAACTTTAGAAGAAGTATAGGGCAGAGAAATTTGAACCTCAAGTTCTTTATTTTCGACATCACTTGATTCCTCACTCCCACGAACTTCACCATTCTTAATAAACCTAGCATTTCCAGTTTCAATAATTCTCGTACAATGATTAAGACAGTAAAATCTATACCCCTTTTATTTTTCTTGATAACTAATGAAGAAATCACTGATTGTTCTTGAATCCAATTTCTTTTCTTGTGGATTATAAATTCTAATTCTGCCGAGATGCCCCAAACATGAAGGTACCTCAAACTAGGTTCCCTACCAGTCCACAATTCAGGTATCTTTGGAACTGCTTTACTAGGAACCCTATTTAGTACGTAAATAACAGTCTTTAAAGCATATATCCATAAAGAAAGATGTCGAGATGAATTACTCAACATACTCCTAACCATATCCATTAGTGTATGATTACGTCATTCTGCCACACCATTTTGTTGTGGTGTGTTTGACATTGTGTTTTGAGCACATATGCCATACTTTTCAAGGAATTTAGCAAATGGACCAGGGTATTGTCCAGTTTTACCATATCTTCCATAAAAGTCACCACCTCTATCTGATCTAATTATTTTCACTTTTTTGTCTAGTTGTCTTTCAACCTCATTAATAAACACCTCTAAGGCATTAATCGCTTGAGATTTTTCATGTGACAAATAGATATATCTATAACATAAAAAAAATCATCAATAAAGGTGATAAAGTATTTTTCCTTACTGAAAAGATATAATGTCAAAAGGACCACATATATCAGTGTGTATAATTTCAAGAAGCTGTGAGTTTCTTGTGGCTCCTTTCTTTGTATGTTTTGTTTGTTGTCGTTTAATACAATCCACACAAATGTTAAGATTAGTAAAATCTAAATCTGTAAGGATTTCATTCTTAACTAATCTTTCCAATCTTTCTTTGGATATTTGACCTAAACGTTTATGCCACAAGTATAAACGGATTGTTCATTCACCAAACTTCATTTGGTACCAATATTATGATGCAAAGTTAATAGTGATTCGACAAACAGATTATTGAGATTCAGTTTATATAATCTATTACAAAGAGTATCAGTATCAATGAGACAATTACGCTTAAACAAACTAAAACATCCATTCCCGAAATTAAAGAGTATCCAGTCTTATCTAACTTAGAAAAAGAAACTAAACTTCTCAAAAGAGAAGGAACATAACAATTTTCTAACAAATCTAAGTGATGTTCAGCATCAAGAATCAAAGGGTAAGTCCCGATAGCTTCAACTAGAGCCTTCACTCTATTCCTCATGTACACAAATATTTTGTTCTGGTTTATAACCTATGTTGTAAGGAATCCATGCATTGTATTAGAAATATGAAAAGTACAACCAGATTCCATCCACTAAGTATTATAAGAAACTTCAGGTAAATATGATTCAGGACATGTAAAAGCACAAGGTCTACCTTTTTCCTCGAATTATGCATTATGTCAGGCAATTTTCTGAAAGTGTCAAGGTTTTTCACAAAGATGACACTTATCTTCCTTATGTTTCTTCTTACATACTTGAGATGATGACTCATTAACATTAAGTTATTTTTGTTTTCCCATAACATGCTTCTTTCCTTCATTCTAGCTCCGTGATGACTTACATAGCTGATGGAGTGGGTTCCTTGATTCTTGAGCCTTATTTCCTCTTGAACCAAAATTCCATGTAATTCATGTACTTTTCATTTGTCTTTCATGGAGTTGTAGTTCATTTGGAAAGGGCCATATTCAGATGGTAATGAGTTGATGATGAATTGTACAAGGAAATTTTATTCCGCTTTCATCCCCAAGGACTTAAATCTTGCTGCTATGTTTATCATTTCAATGACATGCTCATGCATGGTACATGAAACATCAAAATTCAAGGTGGCTAAAGTACCCATTAGTGTCCCTGCAAGAGACTTATCAATAGTTTGTGAGGATTCTTCCACAAGTTCAAAAAATCTCTTGCATTCTCAATCTTGGGAAGAATAGTCTTAATATTGCCCGCAATATTCATTCACATGAACATTAGGCCTAACTTGTTAGACGGATCCCACTGCTTATAATCAAATTTTTCCTCCACACTGATAGTTTCATTAATAATAGTTGGTTTCTTAGTGTAAAGTGCAATATCCAAGTCTAAAACTCCGAGATGGAATTTGATCTGTTCATACCAGTCTAAGAAGTTAAATTCGTTAAAGATCATAAGAGAGGCAGAATGCTAGTGAAGAGCAAATGCTGCAAATAGATTATGCTCATCAGCAATGCTTTGAGTTATACTTTTAGATTCAGAGATGGTTTATAAACTCTTAAATGTATATTGATGTCCTCCTTTGGGCGAACATCAAAATACAACTTTATACATAATGATGCTTAAGTATAAATTTTAACATTATTCAATAATTTTAACATATCAATTAACAATATTCATTATCTTTAGATAAATAAATATCATTAACAATATATCTAAATTATCACGTTCATGTTAATGACTATATGAACAAATTATCAACCTTTGGGCGATCCATAAATGTCTTATAACCAAAAACTTCAATTTATCCATATGAGTTATATCGGCTATAAGAATCAAAATAATGGATAATTTAATTTGAGTTAATGATTATTTTAGAATTAGTTAGTTAGAGATTAGACCACTTTGGTGATTAACTAAGCTCACATATAATTCCAAGTTAACATAATAGAAGTTTTAACACTTCTACACATCTGTAACTAATTGTAATTGTGATTCCTAGAATTTCATAAACAAGATTCATAAAGTTGAAGAAAACTTAAATCTGAATGAAAAATTATTAGTTCTTGAATCATGCTCTGTACCACGTGTAAGGATTTATCGTGATTTCGATTGTTTAATTTGGGGTGATTTCGTGAAAATTTAAAGAAGTTGAAAATTTAGGAGTTCTTGGTGTTCTTGATGTGTTCTTGAAGAATATCAGCAAAACGAGTATATGTGATCCAAAAATCTAATTTAAAAGTGTTAAAAGTTATTTGAGTGATTTTTCAAAATCGGAGTTAAAAATGAATAGCATACATGAGCCTTTTTTCAAACGACAATGGCATAGATAAGTCAAACTTTTGATGGATGACAGAAATGAGCCTTTCGACAAAGTTCGATAGCATATTTGAGCCTTTTCTCATTTACATATTGGAAGGAAGAACAATTGTATTGAATAACATGATATTGATACATCTCAAGTAATGCACATTGCACTTAATATACGTTCCTGAATTAACTGATGATGCACCTCAACTAAGTGATAAAATGACCAAGTTGCCCTTCTAACTAATTCATTGTTACTCTCTAACTAACTCAACTAACTGAATAAGTACTTTCTTTTTTTCGAGTAACTTCTAATGTGTATCATGAAATGATATATTTTTGTTTATGTAATTTTTTGTTAGGAAGAAATGTACACAATTTACAAAATACTATTATCATTCGACAACGACTTCTTAATATGTATGCACAATAATAATCGATATTTAAATTATGTTTTGTGACATTAAAAAAGAACTTTAATCAAGTTAAGTACTTTAAATATTAAAAACTTTACATAATTGAACTTGTTTAAATATTTATTTCATGAAACTCATTTGAAAGAAATATTTAATATGATGTACCTTCCAATGATAATAATATCGGTTGAATGCATTCACATTCCTTGATTTGAGATTGTATATTTTTTGTTCAATTTCTGTGTAACTTATCACATACTAATTATAATGTTTTAAAATATTTATATTTATTCATATGGGATATACGTGCAACACACGTGTTCAAAAACTAGTTAACTTAAAAAGTAAAAGAGGGAAATATGATGCATAAGCTGAAACAAATTGTTACAAATAACATCATCTAAAGAGTTTCTTGAAAGGGTAATTGAGAAGATTATCATTTTTGACTTTTATTTAATTTGTTGCAGTATGTTAACATATTATTTAGGCATAATTTATAAATTAGCCCTTTAACTTGGCTTCAAATCACAAGTATCACCTCCAACTTAAAATTGCACAAACAGATACTTTAAGTATCTGGTTCTTAAGCAAATAACCTCGTTAATTCAGTAGCCTAATTGTGTGAAATACAAATTTGCTAATGTGTAATTTATGGCCAATCCATCTCTGCCACCTC
>JAABOM020000002.1:15576083-15591548 GCA_011800125.2 Solanum clarkiae
TCTATTCATATGTTTTTCACTTTTTACTCATATGCGATACACTCACTCTCTTTTGTCATATCTAGGTATTTCTGCTTGTGGGTTTTGAGCTGAGGGTTTAAGGAAACAGCCTCTCTACCTCTATGAGGTAGTGGTAAGGTCTGCGTACAATCTAATCTCCCAGACCCCACTTGTGGGATTTTACTGGGTATATTATTGTTGTTATATTTTAAAAAGTATAACATAATATGTAATCATTTTTCATAAGATTACTAAATAATAACTATCTTAAAATATAATTTGTTCTTTGAGTTACTCTCAATTGTTTTATTTTTATAGATGAAAAAATTATTAAATATCATTAATTTACTAAAACATTATGAAAATTTAATTAAAAAATTTAACACATAATTAATTTAATTAAAAAATTTAACACATAATTTATAAAAGATCTATATGAATTACAAATATTCTTAAAATGGATAGTCGAATATTTAAGATGTAAATCTCATAAAATAAAGTTCATACATGAGTCTCGAGACGTTTTGCTCGGGTCGGGTAAAATACGAATGCACAATAAAAAAAATCTCAAATCCCAACTGCATCACAACTCGAAAGCCACGTGCATGAAGCTGACTTTATTTATCCACGAGATTTCAATGATTTGCTTCTCTGAGGCAGAAGAAACTAGATCAAAAAGACCATCTCCTTTCTATCTGAATCTTTCAATTTCTCAGATCCAAAATCCGATCAACAATGTCGACTTTCAGCGGAGATGAAACTGCTCCGTTCTTCGGCTTCCTCGGCGCCGCCGCGGCCCTGGTATTCTCCTGTAAGTTCTCAATCTCCGTCTACAGATCTGGGTCAATATGTTATGGATCTAATTTTCATTTTCGTCGAACAATTTGTAGGCATGGGAGCAGCGTATGGAACAGCCAAAAGTGGCGTCGGAGTGGCGTCTATGGGTGTGATGAGACCGGAGTTGGTGATGAAATCCATTGTTCCGGTGGTTATGGCTGGTGTGTTGGGTATTTATGGATTGATTATTGCCGTTATCATCAGTACTGGTATTAATCCCAAAACGAAGTCATATTACCTGTTTGATGGATATGCTCACCTCTCTTCTGGTCTCGCTTGTGGTCTTGCTGGTCTTTCTGCTGGAATGGCTATTGGTATTGTTGGTGATGCCGGTGTTAGGTATAATTCATTCTATTTTATTTCTTGTTATGCTAATGCCTGTTGACTTGGATCTGAGACATCCTATAATTTTTAAAATTCGGGTAAAGTTTATTACTACTCTTATATTACCTGTTAAAATAAGATTAGGATCCGTCTTTTTGATTATCTCTTTTTCCAATGGATGTAAATCTTGGAGATACCTGCTGTGTATGCTCACTAGGTTGTGACTTTCTATAGGAAGATGTTGGTAGTATAAAAAAGATATAAGCCCGGTGCACTAAAGCTCCACTATGTACAAGGGTTCGGGAAGGGCCCAACTAGAAGAGTCGCAGCTGTACGTTGCATTTCTGTCGGAAGCCGTAAACTTTTGTTTTGACCTAGTTGACCATGTGAATAGGAAGGCAGTTCAGATAATTTTCGTTAAGGTCAAATTTTGTAGTCATAATTAGGTTTATATTGCTATTGTGCTATATTTGTAGAAATTGTATCATCTACGTTTGGCTGGTCAAGCTTAAAACTATTTCTCCTTCATACCTTTTCAAAGTTATATTGGAAATCATGTAACAGAATTAAGTATAAATAGATTGAGTTGCCCTTGAATGAAGGACCTTGACAAAAAGCACAAATAATATGGGGTTAGATTACAAAGTTGGCAAGCTCTTGAGACAGATCAACCGCTCTTACCAAAGTGCTCTGGGAGAAGCTCTATTCTGATTATTTACATCTCTAAAGTTCTTTTAGCTTTTTCTCTATCATAACTAGATTGTTGCTTGTAGCAATTGCATTTGGGAAAAGTTTCGACTGCCAGCAGCCATACGCTCTAACATTAGTTAGATCCTGTATGTTAGGTGTTATCACTGAACGACGCACTTTTAATTGCCAATTATCATATTGAGACATGTGTAACCACAACAGCATCCTATATTAGAGTTTAAGTACAATTAAAAGGATTTCGTCTTATTTAAATTTGTGTGTCACCCAGCGATCAGACTTTGTCAAGTAGCCTTCTAGTTGTAAATAATTCTCAGTACCCCCAAAGGGTTTTGCTACTATGCTTTTGAGAAGTCTCACCAGAAATTTACTTTGATCAATACATATATTTTTTCGTATTTAAAGTGGGGAGAAGTCTAGTACAGCTTGTATAACCTGATTTTATTTTCACTTGGCAAGTTAATCTGAGTTTAATTCGTTCCAAAAGTTTAGTAAAATTGATTCTTAATAGGTAAATGAAGCCTATCAATTTGGGGCATAGAATATTTTCGTTTTTATCAATTTTAGACATAGAAAGTTTCTTTTATCAATTTGGGACACAGAAAGTTCATTTTGGGTGATGTTATGATAAGTTGAAGGATAGATTTTTGTTGGTTATGACTGGTTTTGAAAACGTAATGATTCGATCATGTGTTTTTTTGTTTACTGTTGATGCTCCATTCACATTTGGATTTTTAATCTGTTCTAAGTCAACCTACATACTAGTCCCTCTGTACCAATGAAAAAAAAAAACTATTGCTAACCTGCATTCTGCGTTGATATCATTTCTATTTTATTCAACTTTCAATAATACAAATCCAGATTATGATATGATGTTCTCAATCAAGCTAGCTTTTCAATCACAAATTTTTAATATTTTTTGCTCTACCATTCATATCATCTTTAGTCCAATTAGCTCATGGAACTCCGTGTTCAGGCTGAACCCATCACATAAACTTGGACAGGGAGAGTACTTATGACCAAGGAAACTTGATTATTGTCTTTTGGAGTCGTCTGTCAATAAGCTGCATTTCATTGACGGACATTCCTATCCTCATTTTATTGTTGTGAATGTATTGCAATTTCAACAAATTCATGGTTCACTTTTCGTTCATTCAGTCAAGCAACCCTGATTCATTCAGTCAAGCAACTCTGATTCTAGTATGTTGTATTTCTTTCAGAAGATTCATCATCTTAGATTGATTTTTTGCTGGCTGTCAACCAACAATAATTCTTTCCTGTAGTTGTGTTCTATTCGGAGGAATAAAATAAAAATAGTCTTTCGTAGCATAGCGGAGCGAGATATATCGAAGGATGAACATAGCTCTCTTGATAAAACAAGAAAATGGTTATTGCTCCTTTCTTTTCAAAACCTCCTATAGACTAGACTGGGAATAATTGAATCAACTCACTGCTATATAACTTTAGCTTCAGTCTTGAACTCTCTTTTCTGCCTCCTCTAGTTTTCTAATTTAGGCTTTAGTAAATAACCGGTATGTGTTTGATGAATAGATGATGTGGCGTGATAGTACTAGTTTTAAAAGATGCAGCTGATGTTTGATCCTGCTTACCCTTGCATGCTTGCTCCTTTTGGGCTGTATATTATGTTCCAGGATTCCATCTATTTAATAATTTTGCTTTGATTTACTTGTAATCTTCTCAGACCAACAATTTGGGTAAACATTTAAGTTTACTGTCATATTGTGTTTTTCATTCCATGTGACACAAATGATTGTGTTGTAACCTCAAAAAGAGACGGTTGAACCTATCAAAAAAGTAGTAGAAATGTGCAACGGTAAATGATGTTTTCTCACTTTTAACAATGTAAACTTTTGGATGAAAACTTAGGGGTCAGTAAAGGTTTTGAAGAAGTGGGAACAGGATTTGGACACGTGAAACCAGTTTCATGATTCCTAAGAGATAATGGAAAGCAGATTTTTTTTATTGGAAAGCATCTTTGCCATGTGATTGGTTATAGTGATATTCACTTTCTTACATTTGAGGTCAATGAAGAATACAGTTTTTAATAACCCAAAACAATCTAGAAATCTTCTGTAATTATCTGTTTTGCAGTGTGATGCAATTGTTATGCTTTGATGTGAGGAAGTGGCTCCAATGATTTTCTGTTGTAATTTCCCCTTCCTTACAAAAGTTTCTGCTTTGGTTAGATGCAAAGACAACCCTAATTCCACCTGCTCTGATTAAAAAGGTGCAACATAAACGATGGCGGTTGAGTGTCGTGATGACTATGGAAACAAAAAGTAGATTAATTTTTTTGCATTTGAAAGCCAACCGATAGTTAGAACTTACTGTTTCCTTCAAATCTTGCAATTTTAACTATGGCCTTTTATAACGTGGAAGGTGGATTGGACAGCAAACTGACCCCAGAAAATTGCATATGTTCTCTTGATAAAGCTGCAAGTCTGCAACATGGTAATACATTACAGTAGACCTGGGATCTTCTGTCCATGTTGCATTTGTTGTCCCCTCTGATTTAGTTGCTATAGTTCCCTTACACTTTGTCAAACCTGCTTTTTTGATTACCCTTCACAATCATTTACTGACTTCTATAAATGGTGAAGCCAAACTGTTCAAGGTGCATGATGCATTTTCTTTGTTTTCACACACTGTTCGATGAAAATAAACCACCAGTGAGCCATTTGTCAGGCTACTGCAGCTTGATTATTAAAGAGTAATTCTCTTTTGTTTATGTTATAGTGGGCTATTATTTGCGTTATTGTATCTCATAGCTCAAGAATATGTACTGAACAGTTTTTTTATTTTGTAGGGCTAATGCTCAACAGCCTAAGCTTTTCGTTGGGATGATCCTCATTCTCATTTTTGCTGAAGCTTTGGCTCTTTATGGGCTTATTGTTGGAATTATATTGTCTTCCCGAGCTGGGCAGTCCAGAGCAGAGTGAAGCTGGCTTATCAACACTTTTCTTACTATGATGTACGTGCAACTTTTAGAAAACTCTGCCAAAACTTGATCCTTGTTAAAGTCGAAAAGCCATATATGTGTGTGTATGTTATGACGGCTACCATGTGCTGTTTGTAGAAGTAGGAGTGAGTATTTATCTACTTAATAATAGCTTAAGAAGCTGTCTTATTTGATCACCATTTGTTGTATTTTGCAATTTGCTATCACTGAACAGCGTTGTGCATTTATGATTTTTTTGCTATAATTTGTTATATGACATTCTTCCTTTAATATTTCTGAGAAAATTCTATTGGGTGCTGCCACTTAGAGGTGCAGATATAATTCATGTACTATATCTTATAGTGGATGTGTTCTTTCCCCATCATATTAATCATATTAGTCACCATTGATCTCCTCAGGTGAATTTGATGCTTTGTGAGACTATAATTAGGAATCCATTCTCTTCCAGAATTATGGTTCTATTCTCAGTCATAATTGGGGATTCTCTAAGATCGAGGTGCAATCATAATGTTAAATTTTAATCCAGGATCTACCGGGCTCGATGTTGAGCGGAAATTATTATGGTCCTTATCTTTTTTAAGCCGAGGGTTTATCAAGAACATCTCTTCCATATCAGGTAAGGTTTGAGTACAACGCACCCTCTTCAAAGCGTACTCTAGAACACTGAGTATGTTGTTATTATTTGTTACTATGGTCCTTACGTGTAAGATCCCAGGAGGTATCTTTGATACACCTAGAATACAACAATGGAGATTTGTTTTTCCCTTCTTGGAAAAACACTCAGTAGGTTCCAAAATAGAACAACAGGTGTCTTCATTTATATCTCGACCCACTTGTAATTGTACTGAATATGTTACAGGTGCCTTCATTTATATCGTTAATAACAGAGAACAAATGAGGTCTAGAGCTAATGCTTTTACACAATGAAGAAAAACAAATAAAGCAGATTAAATGCTCTTTTAATTCAGAGAAGTAAAACCAGTAAAAAGAATGTAGTTAGTCATGAATCTTGAATTTTGAGATGAGGGTTTTTCAAAAATAGCCGCTCTATCTTTATGTGATAGTGGTAGGGTTTGCGTACATTTTATCCTCTCTTGACTTTACTTGTGAGATTTCACTGGTATGTTATTGTTGTTAAGTCCAGTGCGTTAGTCTGTACTCTGCCTCTGCTATCAGGTCTCTGTTTCCTTCTTCCTCTGTTTCTCTAGTTCTTTTGGTCGATATTTCTACTTATTGACCAGAAATTGGAGGGGAAAATATTACTAAATTGGAAAGTTACAAAAATATACCGTTCGATCAACAAATTTATCGATATGTTATATATAGTGTGTGTATGTGTACGTCTGTATGTATATTGTTTAATATAAAATGTGCACAATTTATACCGTTTGTACATAATTTTCCTTCAAACAAGCCGGACAAAGCTCCTCTCCGCTTCATTTCTTTATTTTCCCCTAGTTTCCATTTTGATGGCTGACACATGATATAAGTTAGCTTTGATAGCTAAATTTTAATTGACCATTTCTTATCTCTCCATTTAATGGCATAAGTCAATTAAATCTAACTCATGGCACGTGTCAGCTATCAAGATAGAAACTTGGAGAAAATAGAGAGAAATCTCTTCCTGATTTTGTATATGATAGTATAGATATACTATAAATATAATATTATTATATAATGCATAAATATATTGTTATACAATATATAACGCATATCATCTATTTATAATTATACATTATTATATATACACACACGATTATTAGGTACATAATTAGTTAGATAGAGATTTGCTACCCAATATATTTGTTTACAATGAATGAATACAACTACATTACTCGTTATATACTTCGACTGGATGTGTTCTAGTGAGGAAATAATTAAATCATAATTCAATGAATGATTATATTATTGATATTTTTTTATACAAAAAAAAATTATCATGAATCCACCTACTCTATTGCTTCCATTAGTGCTACTAAATTGGTGATAGGACTTATTTGAAAATGGCATAAAAAATAATATAAATTATAATAATTAATAACTTAAAATATTTAAAAGATACATAAAAAAATTGACTGATTCTTTAAATTTCATCGACGTCGTATAAATTCGGACAAGTATCATTTGAAAAATATTATAAATCACATTAATTGATAATTTTAAATATCTAAAAATTATACAAAAGACTTTGATTGACTATCTAAAGTCAATTAGTGTCATATAAATTAGGACAAGATGAGTAACATATATTATTTAACAAATTATATAAAATATACTATAAATCATGAATAATTAATACTAATTTAAAATATTTAAAATCATACAACTCTTTAAATTTCATTTATACCACATAAATTAAGTAATTAAGAAGATAATAGTGCTCCTCCCTCTGTCACATTATATGTGGCACCATTTATTTTTATTTTATCCCAAAAAGAATGTTATTTTACTCTAATTAAAAATAATTTAATTTAAAATTTTTTATTTTATTTTTAATAAAATTATTTTCAATCACAAAAATATTTAAAAATAATTTAATATCATAAATTTTAATTTTTTTTAATATCATGTCAAGTCAAAAAACTATGTGGTCGGGGAAAGTCTCTTTGCAATAGAGATATGGGGTTCAGATTTTTTAAGTCTCTTGTTTTTTTGTCGCTTTTCCTTCTCTAATCTCTATGTGCCACGTGTAATAAAAGATTTTGAAAAGAAAGTGACCTTACATTTTTCTTTTCTGTTCATTTATTTATTGCTTAGTCCATTTTGGGGTATTTCTTTGATTTTTCATTAATTATGAATAGTATATTGCCCTTACAATTTATTTCCTTTGTATATTTGATTTGTTTTTTGTCTGTACTATCAGTCTAGCACTTCAATCAAGCTATAATAATCGTTCCAATAATTGCTGCAATAATGTGATTCTCTCTTCTTTTGTTTTGTTTCCTAAATTTAAGTGGACCAACAAATTCAATTACACAAGATAATCATTTAATAACATTTACTAAAGGTGAATCATATATGGAGTCCAAGTTGAAAATAAGTCGGAAAGTTACTAAGTTTGAGAAAGAAGAAAAGAATGAAAAATCGAAAAAGACGTTAAAATAGTGATTCATGAGTAAAATGTGCATCACACATCTGCACGAAATGTTTAAGTTTTTCTAATTCAGAGCAATAGAAGTGTTTAACATATGAGTCTTAGTTAAAATATCCAACTAAAATATGCGCACAACTTTAAATAAAATCATGCATTGATTTATAATGACAGAAAAACAAAAATGTTTTTCCTCAGATTTAAAAACCTTATCATGTGGATTTTTAAAATTGCATAGATAAGATAGAATAATGAATAAAGGAATGGCCTAAACATTTTTTAAAAAAAATCCTTAGTAGGGGAAATGTTCAAAATTGCCCATCTACCATTCGAATTGCTCAATTTTATCGTCCATTTATGCTTTTGGGATTAGTAAAAAAATAGAATTCATCTTTAACGATTAATATAGCTCCAATGTACATGATAAAAATAGACTTCACTTGTTCAAATTCTTCATGAAAAAGGTTTAAATATACTTCTCCTAAAGTTTTTATTATAAGAGATGATGGCAAAATGAGAAACGTACTGAAGTAAATTGAACACTTGTTCCTTTTCAATATAACTACGTTGATGTGTATATTTGAATTAATGAATTTAAATTATACTTTACTTTATGAATTTTTACACTATCAATGTATCCAGTCCCGATTTAGGATATCATGTTAGTTAATGCTTTCTTCGTCCTATATTAATTACTTATCCACATTCTTGAAAATAATGAATCCAAATTACTTGTCAATTCAACCAAAAATAAAAAAAGGATAGAATTTATTATTTTTTATTTATTTATTTTACCATTATACTAGCCTACTAGGTCTTTTTAAAAGTATACTGTAAACAAATTTGTAAATTTTTAAAAGAATATCAAGGGGTAAATAAATAAAATTATTCTTTTCAGTTATGTTCGAGAAAAATGGACAATTAATATGAGACAAAAAAATGTTATTATTATTATATACCAATTAATAATTACTGTAAATATTCACATGTAACCACCTTATAAGTTGTTTGATTGTGTAACTACTTTCACAATATGGATAGATATAAAAAACTTAAACTTGTATTGTATAAAGTTAAGACATCCATAAATTATATTAATTTATGACCTTTTGTGAAGAAAATATGTTCTTTTAGGAGGATTAGGTCATCCATGGCCCATAAAGAGTGACCTAAACAAATTAGGTCTTCTTTGAATTAATGCAAATTTGTCACATTTAAGAAAAATTTTCAATTGTTTAATACTAGTGGTTTCTTTTTCCTTTGTGCTTTCTACGCAATTTATTCGGATTTTGTTGTACCATTTACTCGTACAGTTGATATTGGTAAAGTCTTTTCTTAAAATTGTTTAGTAATTTATCATTTCAGCAACAATATATTCAATATGTAATAAAGTAAGTAATATTTGAGATGGTAAAATATAAGCAGATTTTATTCCTATTTTGTGAGAAATACAACGACTATTTTCGAAAGATCAATTATATATATATATATAAAGCAGACATAATAAATAATTATAGGGAAATTATTACATATATAGAAGATAAATTATTGTGTCAAGTAAACATTACTTTTAGTATATACCCTACAGGATAAAAAAATAAAATGCTACCATAATAGAGGATAAATTAAAAAATAATAGCATGACATTATTAAAATGGATTCTATTTTGTAATGTCATCAATTCATTAGCCCATCTTTGGAAAAGTAAATTTTCTTATCTTGTCTTTTGGTTTTATTAAATTCCACTCATTTTATGTACAACATGAAACATGACCTAACATGTTTTCCCCAATAAAATTTCGATAGGGTATAATTTATTTAATTTGTCATCTTTTAACCATTTATATGGATATTCTATAATAGTATCACTTTGGTTATGTTAAATGTTTTACTAAAAGAGGATGATATGGTGTATCTTTTCTGCAATTAAACAAAAGAAAAAATAATAATGAAAGATCGCATTGAAAATTTAGTGAGATCACCTCTTATATTAGTAGGTAGTAACAGAGTCAGAATTTCAATTAAGGGGATTTAAAAATTGAAAAATAAACACATAAACTAGTCAAAAAGAGTTTTATATCTACTATATATACATAAAAGAAAATTTAATACTGAAGTATATATTTTCGTGGATTGGGAGTTCAGTGTAACAAGAACTCTACTTTTGTTAGTCGGTAGCTAAGTATTATCGAGGATTAATTATAGCAGAAGATTTGTACATAGATAATTAGATAGTCAAATATTGTCGTAGGAAACAGCTCCCCGCCTCCGCATCCTTCCTTATTAATAATATTAATAAAGATTGTTATTTCTTGCTTTATTTCATGAATTGGGAGTTCAGTGTAACAAAAACTCTACTTTTGTTAGTCGGTAGCTGAGTATTATCGAGGATTAATTATAGCAGAAGATTTGTACATAGATAATTAGATAGTCAAATATTGTCGTAGGAAACAGCCCCCCGCCTCCGCATCCTTCCTTATTAATAATATTAATAAAGATTGTTATTTCTTGCTTTATTTATTTTGTATTTTGTTATCATATTTTATTCAAAGTCTGGTTTACAAACTTTTCTTTGAGCTAAGAATTTATAAGAAATAATCTTTTTACCTCGCAGGATATAGATAAAATATACATATATTTTATCCTCTCCAGATACGTCTTATAAAATTATACTCAATATGTTATTATTATCATTATAAAAATCATTTATATCTCTCTAAGAAGGAGGCTTGAGCCATTAGTGAGACACCACTCTGGAAGGGCTAGAATTCTAACCTTGTGTCAGGACCTAGGGGTCAAGGGACAATCTCAGGGGTCAAGGGACAATCTCAAGTAGACTCCATGCCAAGTATAACATGAATTATGAATTTAATTTTATGGCACAATTAATGTAATTTGACCAATTCAAGGTGCAAATTTAGAACTAAATTACTTCGAAATATTTCATCTAAGATGAAGTAAGTTTAGTTTATTTTGCGACATTGTATGCATATTAATTACGTACTTCAGCCTACCAAACTGGAATAAAAAAGATTATAATAACGTGTTCCGTATATTATGAAGCAACACGAAAATGTTGGAAAAAAGACAGTTCATGACAACATTAAATTAGTACGTAATAATTAAGATAGGCATCCCTCTCAAATATAACGTGTATATTTTTATTATTTCCTCCCTTCCATATTAGTCGTATATTTTATTTCTTAAAAAATTTATTTATATTCTAAAAAAGAACTTGATTGTAAGATAAAATGAGAAAAATGTATTAGTTCTACTAATGAGTAATTTGAAATAACAAATTTTAGTAATATGGATAATATTGGCGGAGTCAAAATTCTAAAGAGAATTCAAAAAAAAAAAAAAAGTAAATATATGAACTAGTCGAAAAGGTTTTAACATCTATTATAAATAGATAAAAAAATAATTTTAATTATATATAAATAATATAATTTTCTTTGAAAGAGATTTAGATGACTCCTCTAGACATATTAATATGAAATGGGAGGGGTAATGATGTAATTTTAATTTAATATTTTTTTTTTGGTCATTTTTAACGTGCATTGGGCTTTGCGTGATTAGTTCATTCTCTTCAAGTTTTGTATGACACGCCATTATATTTAAGGTTTTGATATGTTTATATTATAAGTATCCAATTATTATAGTGTTGAAGCTTGACGTATTTTAATATCAACATATTAAACTATATGATGTATTATTAATTAATGGATATAAAATAGAAAATTGAAAAAAGTTATTGTCCTATATGTGACTAGGAGGTCGTGAAGTTAAGTTGTGAAAATAATTTATTGTAGAAATTTAGAATAACGGGTATAAGGTTTATATACCATAGAATAAAAATTAAATAAATTAATATTAGTTAAACAACTTGGGCTAAATATGATTATTTAGTACTCGCATTATTAGTGAATGTGAATGTACTAGCAATAAACTAATTATGAAAACCTGCAATCATTATGAAGTCCAAATTGTTTATTTATGATAAATAAGAAATTAAATGACATATTCGATTTTATCTTATACTTGTTTTGTACGATATAGTTGAGTAGTATTTAGTATACACAAATGTAAATATATATAGTTGAGTAGTAGACAGTACTTCCTTCATTTTAAAAAGAATAACTCATTTTCCTTTTTAGTCTATTTTAAAAATTATAATATTTTAATTTTAATTTTATATTTGACATGTTTAAGATCATAAAATTAAAATACATTCAACGTAATTTTATTTTTGCGAAGTCTATAAATTTCGAATATCATAACAAACGAATTAAGAAGTAAACAAAATCCCGTAAGATGTATTTGTTTTCACACATGGTTTCTTCCAGCTCTATGCATTAATAAATTAACAATAAGTCAAGATCGAACAACACCACAATAATATTTAATTTGACGTAAATATTTATTTTACTATGCGTTGAAAATCTGTACGAGATTGCTAGTGCCAATTCGATAAGTTTCCTGTCGTTTATTTTATTTATTAATTATTTAATTAACAAATTTATTAACAAAATAATTATTGATATCAATATCTATTACACTATCTTTATTAATTAATATTTATTATTAATTTGTAAAAATAATTGAGAGAATAATATTTACTGCTAATGATAAAAAAACCAAAGAAATAATTATTATGTTATAACACCACAAGTTTTATCAAGGTAGAAGTTTCTATTCTTAAATTAAATAATAATCCCAAGGTGAATAGTAAGCAAAAAATCTTAATTTAGATTAATTCAATGCACTAAAGTTGGAGAAAGATCGAATCGTAAGAGTTTATTATAACTATATAACTAGTAGGCAAATTTATTCTTAATTTGAATTATATTATAATTTAAGAATTTTTTGTTGAAGTTAATTATACATATTGTTCTCGAGGATGTTTAGAAACTAATGATTTACAATATTCTGAGGGAGAATATTGGTCAACAAAATTCAATTTATAATACATATATATTTGTTTCCTCTCATTAATTTTAATTTGTACTAGTTATTTTTAATATTTTTTCAGTTTTTTTTTAACGTATGATTTCAGCTCCTTGGTGAATATATTATTATATACTAAGACTTGAGTTTTGGCACGTGAAAATTTTGATTATTATTATTATTTTTTTTTTTAAAAAGTGACAAGTTCACGTTAATGCGTATGGGTTCTGAGCTGTTTATTCATTATTATGGGTCACTAATATATATTTTTTTTTAAAAAAAAAAAATTATGTGTGTCTAATTTATCATGGTTCAAAATGTACAAGTTATATAGTTATATATGATTCTACTAGTAAGACAAGTGTATAATTTCATTCATAGGTTTATATTAAATTCAGATGTCATTTTCCAAATCTTTAAAAGACATGATTTGAATTTTTGAATTTTTTTAAAAAAATGTATCACTTAATCCATGAGTTTATATTATATATAAAAAGATTTATCATTTTTAAATTTTGCAAAAAGGACTCATCATCAATGCAAGAGATGTTGTTAACTAGTGAATCTTTATAAATGATGTGTATTTGAAAATTTATAATCGCATATATTTATTTTTAAAAGGTATGTGATTTATTAAAGAGGTGTCTTATAATATATGGATATCTTATATATGAATTATAATTAAAGAATTTTTTTATAACTTTTACAACTTATAAAATTTTTGTATTTATGAGAAAAAATATACATTATACATTCTAAATAAAATTTTAATTTTAAATTATAATTCTATCGCATATTTAAACTGATCAAAATAAAACTTTTACAATTACATGTAAAAATGGGACTTCTTGTTTTCGTGGTGCCAAAGAAAAGGAGACAATGCACATGTTTAACTTTGATGTAAAAAGATCGTTTGTCTTTGTCCTCTTTTAGCAGTCGTTAGTCAAATCTGTAAATTTTAATTTAATTATTTTAAAAAATTGTTAAATAATTTATTTGGATAGAAATTTAACATAGAAAATGATTCATATGTCAAATTGTATTTTATTTTATATTGATGAAAAATACGTTAAAAGTTCGTACAAATTTGTGCAAAATAATCCCTTAAATTTATACTTAAAGACTTGAAATTATTGCATCGTAATTTAGGCTTTATCAACAAATTGTCTTGGTGATGGCAGATTTATTAGGTTAATTATTAAAATTGGCCAACTAAAAATGATACTACGTACATTTTTTTCTCTAATTGGAAGAAGGGTCATTTTTTAATTAGGTGCGTCAAGAAAAGGGGACATGTTAATTGTTAATAGTCTCCATCCATAACAACGAAGGGTTCGTTTGATATGAATAATGCATGAATTAACAATGTAGAGATTAGTAAAGCAGAAATTAATAATACAAGGATTGTTTTTTATGAAGTGTTTGATTCATGCTTTTCATCTAATCTTATGCTTGTTTAAAACTCGATAATAAATTTCTTTTCAATTATACACTTGAAGTATTTTAGACTTTTCTATTTCATGTAACTAGATCAAAGTAATTTTTTTTGTGGCTTCTAACTAATTAAGAGAATAATAATTTTTTCGGCATGTTTGCTATTTTCTCACATGTATTATTTGAGAATAAATAATTGTGATGTTAATAGATTCATCACTAATAAATGTCAATTTTTAATTTAATAAAGATAGACCATCTATGTTAAACAATTGTAAAATAAATAATCTATATTTACACATAAAAATTTGAAAGTTATAGTTTTAATATAGTATTTATATCTTACAAACTTTGAGAATATATCTAACATCTAAAATCACTTAACTAAATTAATTATATAAAAAAAAGATTGACATGGCAAAATATTTTTTTCTCTATTATGTAACTATGAAACCACAAATAAATAAAATATAAAATTTGACATGATTAATTTATTTGTTTCTATATTATAAAAATGTGAACCCAAAAATAAATAAAATTTGTAAGCTAATTTATTTAAATAAATTTACTAGTACTAAGCAACAAATATATCCGGAAACAGTCGCGCTATGTTTTTAAACATAGGGGTCAGGCTGCGTACATCCGACCCCCTTACCCCGCAATGGGCGGGAGCCTTTGAGGCATTGGGGTACTGTTGTTGTTGTAAGCTACAAATATAAAACGTAAAATTAAAAATATAAAAAAACTTTGAGGGATATTTTTGTCTTTGTATAATTAATCCATGGATTAGTTATACATAGGCTCAAAAATTCTACCAAACATAGTATTATCTAATATCATATAGATAATTCATGGATTAACTTCCTAATACATCCTACGAAACATCCTCTAAATGGTACTCCATATAACCACCAATAGTTTTATTGTATAAAAAGTTGGATTATGAAAAATACAAAAACAACAACATTACCCCAATGTCTCAAAGGCTCCCGCCTATTGAGGGGTAAGGGGTGTCGAATGTACGCAACCTGACCTCTATATTTAAAAACATAGCGCGACTGTTTCCGGATGAGCGTCGAAAGTTGCATTGACTAACTGCTACTTCACAATTGAAAGAAGCGCAGACAGTTTAAAGAGTCATTTT
>JAABOM020000002.1:15591648-15619756 GCA_011800125.2 Solanum clarkiae
AATATAAAATATTTTTCTTACCCCCTCCTTTTGTTGTACCTCCCCGCCCCCCCACCCCACCCCCAAATCAAGTAATGTTTTTACTTAAAAAAATTATAAAACTATTTTAAAAAATTCTTATTTTATCTCCCTCCGCCTTCCCTCTTAAAAAAATAATTTAGATATTATCTTCATTTTTTTTAAAAAAAATAATTTTACAATACTCACCTAATCCTCCACTTTTATTTATTTTCTCATTTTTTAAAAATTATTTTTATTTACCATAATGATTTTTAAAATCTTACCACCTGCATTTTTTTGTGCTATGTGAATTTTTTTTTTATTTGATCGATTTTGTAAGATATTTCCATGGTCAATTGGCTTCAATCCGAAAGAAGCGACATCGAGAGCTTTTAAATTTGTTTGGATATCTTTTCCTAATTTACTGCCAAAAAGTTTTGCAAAACAATCCTTATTGACCAAGTCTTGGACTTTGCTACCATAATTCGGTTACAACAAGATGTAACTAACTTTTGAACTCTATCTGTTGTGACTTTTCTTATCCTACTAACACTTGTATCAGAACCAGATTCCGCAAACTAATGAGGTATTGCAGCCGAAAAATATAATACCTTCTCCAAGTAATCAAATTAATAATTCAGTTGATCGTATTGGTGATGAAGTGGAAATTTAAAATAGCTGATTCCGGGTAGCAACTAAATAGCGATGGTGTTGGAAACAGAAGTGTCACTGGTGCGAGACTAAATGTTAAAGAAATTAACCTTCACAACAACTCCACAAGGGTGTAAATAAAAAAATGAGATTCATTTTGATTTCTTACTATTGATTGTTCGTCTCATTAAAAGAAAGTTTGAGTAGATGGCAGAACATATTTACATGTCCATTATTTTTCATGTGTACTCTGTCCCAGTTCTTCCACTACAGCTTCCACTGGAAGTATTTCCGTTTACAATTTTATTTCTTGTTCTTCTATCGCTCTCTTATTCATCTCCGCCTTTTTTAACTCCTCTTTCAAATTTGAGATAGAAGCATCGATTGCAACTAGAAGTTCTTTGAGTTCATTCTGAAGCTCTTGCTTTGCAGTAAGCTTATTGACCAAGTTTACCTTCTCTGCAGCCTTTTTGTTATATTCATCGTGCTGCTTCTTTGCTTCCTGAAAATTTGCGAGTAGAGATGGAATATTTTTTCTGAGTTCCTCCAAATTATGTTCTTTCTCAACTGAGAGATCAGGTGATGTAGCATATATGGGAAGGGAAGCCACTAAAGTTGAATAATTTTTAGGAAGAAGTTGTTCTTGTGAAGGCATCTTTAGTAGCTTCTGAACTTCCGCTTTCTCTTTGTTAAGTACTTCTCCTGAGTATTCTGAGGATAAAGGTGCAACATCCTAGCAAAAGATTTAAAAAAAAAGTCATTAATACGAATAAAGAAATCTACTACAACTGAATACAATTATAAGAGAAGTATATATAAAATTCAAGCTTGGCAAATAGAAATTGTGTTTTCATAACAATGTGTACTTACAACTACTTCAGCGACAGATTTTTCATGACGATTGACGGTCACCTGACTTGAGCTAGGAAAATCAGGAGAATGGTTGATATCTTGAAACAAGAAAGAGAGGAGATTAACGAGCAGTTCCCTCCTTACATTTCTTGAAGTCTTTTCGTATTTTTCTTGCCCTTCAAACTTCTGCTGTTGTGAAATGGAGTCTTCAAAAAAGAAAAAAAAAGTCAATTTTATACATTATAACGAGCTTTGACTGTATTATATATGAAGAAAAAAGTTTCATACAATACCTTTCTTTCCTCTTTTTGTTGATTGCTTCTCCAGCAATAATCCTATCTAGGATCACCTCAGCTGATTCAGTCCGAGTCTTGTGTATATAAGTCTACAACCAGGACTCAAAGGATGATGTACACTTTGGATTAGCACGAAATTGGACAACTGAAAAATTTCTCCTCAATCGAGCAAACTTTGAATCCACTTCATGAATACAATTTACTGAACGAAAGACAACTGTATTGAGTGGTGGAGCATTGGCGGATTGATAAGGAGGAAGAGGCACCTTTTCTGTCAAGCTAAACGTCCGTGCAAATTGATTTGGAGAATAATACTCCATTCCGGCTTTGCCGACACTGGAATTGCCCAATGCAAAGCCATACTGAAGGTCTCGGGCAATAAGGAAACTTGACCAGATATCATTTAACGCTTGGTTACTGGATGAATGATGCAAGGGAAATCTTAGTCATTCAGGAGAATATGGAGTGAACTGGATAGTAGTTATTGAAGAGCACGAGTAAAAGAATTTGAAGGATTCCCGGAAGCTGTTAGATTTTTGCTTTCCATGAGCCAAGGCAGTCCCAAAAGTTGGGTAATTTGTTGAATCGTAAGGGAAAGGCCTGTATTCGAGAAAATATGACTGCAGCTAGAGCTGTAGGATCTAGAAGGGACCCCCTGCAGTACCAAGCCCTATGGTTACTAAGTTTCTACAGCCTCAATATAGATGAGACAATACAAATGGAGCCAAGACAATCATCCTGCCCGAAGCAAGAGCAATGCTAATTTGTTATACTCCATTGTTACTCGTAATGAACTATTGCAAAAGTGGAACTTACAAAGCTACATAGTTAGGAATGCAACATGTTCGTCCTTCGTTACATCCTCTCTTTCTGTGTTCAGCTTGATAAACTCATCATATTATTTTTTTTTTGGTTTTCTCGCACTTTCGCGAAGTAGGAGTTGAGTTTGGGATGTCAAGGGTGGCACTAATCTCCTCACCGTGAGGTCTAATCTCTATCAAAGCAGAAATGCCCAATACAATTGGACCCATCATGCCGAAATTGAAATGGAAAAGGAACTACCTGAGATGGACCAAAAGCATAATGCAGCATACAACAGATTGTGGTCACAGGGTATGTCGATTTTGGATAACTGAATGGCATCGTATATACCGACAGTTCTCCATATCTCCCCTTTCACCTTCTCCGGTTTATCAACCCAATTGATCCACCCTTTAGTAACAGTTGGCCATGACCTCCACGTGTTGCTTTTGTGCCAACTAGGCTACAGTATGTGTAAAAGGAATTTCTCCCCTTTTGCTAGTGGATAAAGTGGCTCGAGCTCTAAAGGAAACCCATCCCTGAAGCATGGCCCTAACATAAATTCCGATGAACTTGAAGGAGTAGGAACAAGTACCTCAGAAACAATAATGCCACTATCCAACTCCTTTATTTTTTGCTCCATGGTGGTGGTAAGTGATTGAGCTTCAAAATTCAACCGAGAGTGGTGGGAAGCAAAGGTGGAAACCTGCATATAGTTGATCAAATTTTTACTTCTCGCAATGCCTTAAAATTTTTTTAAATAAATTAATCTAAAAGAAAGAGAAAGAAAAGAGAAGAGGTCTGAACAGAATCCTGCTAGTAAGCCAACATTTGCGAACACTACAACTGAAGAAGATTTGAAATAAAAGCAAGTGTAGAATCACGAATGCAGCAGTTGCTACTGCTTTAGGTTCATAAGCTAAACAAACACAAGTGTTACGACAACATATCCAAAATACTATTTTTTCAACACATAAACCAATTCTTCTACCAGGAGTCAGGACTATCCAAAACTGAGTGGCATCAAATTAAATTCATTCATGGAGAAACGTTATTCTCAAATATTCTGATAGAAAATCTGATTCATGAGGAAACTTGATATTAAAGGACTTTGTAACATTGGGCAACTCTCGGACTTATGGTTCATATCTTAAGCAATTGGCACTTTTCCAGATTTGCCACCAAATGTTTTCGCCAGAAAAGCCGCACAAGATTGTACCAGGCCAAGTACTACTAAGTTAAGGTCATTCTAGAGCTTGTTTATCCCAAGGTACTGTACTCAATGTAAACAACAAGGGCGTGGTAGAAATAGCTGTGGTTGCAAGGTTGTTGTTACAAGTCAGAATGATGCAGCAGATAAAGGTATTGATGTGGAGCAATGTCAACGTGATGCAGGGCAGATTATAAATGATAAATTGCTATTCAAAAGCAACAAAGAAAATGAGGAACGGTTGGTCCCTAAAGGTAATGTTCGAGGGATTGATAATTCTGGTGAAGGAAGAGATGCTTGAAATAAGTTGTGAATAGTTCTGATGAAGCTACAACTTATAACTCTAATAACAAAGAGACGTTGAAAGAACAAAAGCAACTCCATCACAGAATGAATGGATTTTGAGGCTGCTAGGCAGCGTGTTGTGAAAGATGGAGTGTTCGGTTCGCATAATGAATTGACTTTGATCTCACATAAAACGGATGTACTATGGTCTATGGTTCTAAATATCAGAGTTTGCACTAAAAAAGTTGTGCACAGGTTGATTTTGATAGAAGCAACATGGTAGTTGAATGTACTTAATTGGACAGCTAGAGAGGCTACATGCTACGGATAAATCTTATGCTGAATTTAAGCGCATCCTAACCTATAACTGGTGTACTTCAGTCCTAAGGTAGCGAAATTTCTTTTCGAGTACACATGAAATGGATTTCATTGTTAAAACAGAGGATATAACTGGTAAATAAATCAATTCAAATACACCTATTTTGTTTTTTTTGAATCCAGACAAGGCTAAAAATGATTTGAACGTTTCTAAAGAAAAACATGGGGAAATGAAGATTTACTCAAGACTTAAATAAACGCAGTGATCATGGCAAGAACGTTTCACCTCCTAGGAATAAGGAAAATTTATCTATGGCAATGATAGGTACATAGAGATATGATAACTTTACAAAGAGCTCGGCCATTAACTACAAGGATCTTGAAATTATAGTTTCAGGATTTAGTCTAACAATAGATTGTGATATTGACTTGGAAAATAAGATGTCCGATGATGGTAATATGCTGGACATATGTTACGGTAGTCGGGATGGCAAGGAGACTGAGGAATTTGTTCCAAGACACCTACTAATTCGACTATCAAAGCAAACTCATATATGGCAGTGTCAATAGCTTTAACAAAGATCCAATAAATCTTAGACGACATGATGGATTATCAACTATTGTTTTGGACAACTTTGAAGAAGATGACAAGAGAAAAATACATATTTTATACTAACAAATTATACTTTTTAGTTCTTATATATATATATTGAATTTTGCGGTTGATAACTCAACCTTATTCTTTACTTTTACATTCTTGCATTATTTAACATCATTATAAAGAGTACTATAATCTCCAGCTCTTATTTTCTTCATATTTATTAACATCAGTAAAGGTTTGTTACCTCATTAGGATTTGTAAGATAAGACCTATCTGCCCTTATTTGTACTCATCTCTTTGAGGTTTATTAATAAAAAAAATTATCACCGAGCAATTTTTTGTTTTAAAACAGCAGGGGTCTCAATACAATCAGTAGCTTAAAACAAAAGATTCAGTACGGAGTCATAAATAATTTTAATATAATTCACATATATATATATATATATATATATAACAAAATTTAGTATTTTCACTTTTTGAGATGGAGAGCCATAAGTTATCCTTTTAAGAATTAATCATTCAACCATTTCTTTTTTAGGGGAAAATAACTTTTTTTTTTAAAAAAAATTGAGTTTAAAACAGTTATATAAATTCAATTTTGTGAACAACATTGGACCTGATAGCAAAACAAACTGGAGAAGCAGAGGTACGATAGAGAAAGAAAGGCAGTAAATGTGAAAAAAAAATTTATTGACTAATAATTTTCGTTGCTTCTACTGCAGTCAATATATAGTCAAAAAAGCAACGGACTTAAGCGAAAATATTAGGAATTGTCGTACAAAGCTTTCTCCTAAAAACTAGATAACAATTCACGTATAAAATTACTTCCTAAAAACAAGGACAAATCTAAAAACAAGGACAAATCTATCAAATAAAAATTTTATTTACTAACAACTCTTATTTTACTAATATGACTCTTTTAATCTAAGACCCTCCCTTAAACTGAAAGATCAGCTCTCATGCTTTTGTTTAACTTCAATTTCTGGAACTCTTTCATAGTGCCAACTTCAATCAACCTCCTCAACTTTATGATAGGAAGCAACCCGAGAGGTTTGGTAAAGATGTGTGCCAGTTGGTCTTCACTTTCGCAATATTCCAACTCTATTGTAACACCTAGTAAATTTATGTTATCAAAATACTCCTAGAATGTAGATGTGCGCATAAGGCATCTTCTCATGCTTTGTTTGCAAATCCGAGACTGGATATGCAATCAGCATAAAAAAATTAAGTGGGAAAATGGTCTGATTCAGACTTTAGAGCCATTGGATTGAAAAATAATTTTTCATAATTAATTCCAAAACAATGTTGGCTTTGGGGTATGATGGAATAAAGCAAAATCGCTCTTTAAACTGTCTGCACTTCTTTCAATTGTGAAGTAGCAGTTAGTCAATGCAACTTTCGACGCTCATCATGGGTCATCCGGAAACAATTGCGCTATGTTTTTAAACATAGGGGTCAGGCTGCGTATATCCGACCCCCCCTTACCCTGCAATGGGCGGGAGCCTTTGAGGCATTGGGGTAATGTTGTTGTTTTAATTCCAAAACAATATTGGTGCGCGCCCAAGGCGCGACACGCCAGGAACGCTGACCAACACTTACATTTTTTTTAATTTTTTTGACGAGAATTGAAAACTCGTTCGGAAACAAAGATTGAAAAAAATACATGGGTCCGCACCCAGTCCACATCGTGGATTGAGCACTTTCGGGATGAACTTTTTCTTTTTAATTTGAGGAGCATTCTGATCAATTTCCAATCCCTCCTAGACACAAAATACGATCAAATTAGGTTATTTTGATGAGTAAAAAGGGTCTAAAACCCCATTCTAAGTCCTTTTCTAAACACTTGAAAGACTAGGGCTTGAGAGAGAAGAAGAGGAAGGCTAGATTGAAGAATTCAAGGAGTATTCTTGACGGTTGATTAGAAAAGCTTTATCCCAGGTAAGTAAGGCTAAACTGAAAGTATGAGGTTTTTCTCTCATGTGCCCCATAGATTATCTTAGATGAGAGTTACAAGTTCTTGAATCTACATACACAATTCTTGATTATTTTCTTGAAAACCTTATAATTTTTACATGTATTTTTATATGTGGATGATCATCATAAACTTGCCTTCTTGAATTGAGTATTTTCATAAGATATTGCATAAACCCTCGATGTTAACTTCTAAAAACATTCATGAAAGAAGATACGGATTGAGTCTAGAGCCTTGATTTAGAATGTCGATTGTGATTGTGATTGTGATGTGAGAATGATGATGAGTTGATAGAACTTGATAGTCCCTTGAGTCTTCATAAATGAACTCTAATGATTGTCTATTCAATTGATCCTCAATGATTGTTCTAAGTCTTGAGCTATTGATTTAGATGTTGATGGATGATATGATTAAAAGTCTCTATGAGACTGATTGAATTATATTGCCTCCATGAAGTTGATTGAGATGATTTGATTGAGATAGTTTGATTAGAATATGAATTGTTTTATGAGCATTGAGTCATGGGAGGAGTATCGAGCACCGAAAGAGTAAGAGTTAACCCAACTCAAACTCGTCAAACTAAGTAGCCAAACGTAGGTGAGGATTAGGACCACCACATCACTTTATGTTGAGGTTCCCTCTGATTAGAAGTCCCTGAAATTAATAGAGGACTTATAGATTATTGACTCCATTTGGACTTGTCCATATGGTTTCAATTCGTTCTCTACCTGGCAAGTACAGAACGGTTGTGGAAACATCAGTGTGATTGTTGTACAATCACTGGCTCATAAGTGATTGTTGTCGAATAAAAGAAAATCCAGAAGGTTCCCAAACTGAGTAATCTGAGTCGAGATGAGATGAGATGAGATGAGATGTGATGAGATGAGTTAAGTCGAGTCCCTTTGAGATGAGTCCATCTGAGATGAGCCTGATTTGATTGATGAGTTGATTGGTTGATGAGTCACTTGTCTACTCTTTATTCTTGTTTTATATAGACATTTGACATGTTGATTGTTATTATTTCGAGTTGATTGTTGTTTTTATATTACTCTACTTATTTCAGTTTCATTCAGCTATTTTTTTAAATAACGTACATTCCACATACTGATGCCACTTTGGTGCTGCATTATTTTATGATGTAGATACGCAGGATAGAGGTCATCAGCAGACACATCGTTGAGGACCTTTGGACGTTCCCCTACTTCGGAGGGTTCATTACTTATTTTCATCTTGCTTTAGAGTTAGATTTGTTTACCTTTTATTTTGATTGAGGTAGTCATGGGTCTGTCATTGGCACCACCTAATAGTGGTAGCGGCTTCATAGACAATAGTCGAATATTGATGTTGAGACTTATGAGCTTGTTTCTTTCTACTAGCCTTTTATTATATTATTAGTTGAAACTAGATAATGAGATGTGTCCATTTACTCTCCTTTATCTTCCGCTGATTAGTAAGATTGTTGATTGAATGAATACGATGAGGCCAAGTGGTTCGCTTGAGGACTAGCAATAGTCTCTAGGTACCGCCCACGTCTTGGGTCCCCTCCCGGGGGGTGACACTATTGTTCTTCATCATTGAGATCTCGTAGAAAATAATACTTAACGTCAATGTGCTTGCTCCTTCCATATAGCACAGGATTTTTTGATAACTTGATGGCAGAGTTGTTGTCACAGAAAATTGTAGTTGCTCTTTCTTGTTTGAACTGTAGCTCTTCAAGAACTCTTCTCAATGAAATAGCTTAACAAGCACAAGCTGTAGCAACAAGAAGTTCAGCCTCAGTACTTGATTAAGCGATAATCTTTTGCTTCCTGGTAGACCATGAAACAGCCCCTGTGCTCATAAAAACATAACCTGAAGTGCTTTTTCTGTCGTCCTGATCTCCTGCATAGTCACTATTTGGAAAACCAAGCAAACTTGATTCCTCACCCCGCTTGTAGGACAAACCAAAATCCTTAGGTCCTTGTAAGTAGCGAAGGATTCTTTTTGCAGCTAGAAAATGCATCTCCATTGGGCTCTCCATATATCTACTAACAAGACTTACTGCATCCATATTGTCGGGTCTTGTGGCAGTTAGGTACATTTAACTTCCCACAATTTGTTTATAAAGTGTGCTATCCACCTTCGTTCTTCTTCCATCTTTGTTTAGTTTTAAGCCAAACTCAACTGGTGTGTTGGTGGGATTGCATTTCAGCATCTCGAACTTGTCTAAAATCTCTTGCACATACTTCTTTTGAGAGACAAGTATCCCATCATCAGATTGCACCACTTCTAAAGTTCTAATTCTAGAAAGTAATGCATAATTACCAAGATTAGACATTTCGAACTCATCCATCATAAACTTCTTGAATTCAGCAAACATGGCACTATCGCTCCCAATATATATATAAGATCATCAACATGTAAGCAAACAATAAGTATTTTCGCATCATCCCAATCTTCACAAAAAGTGTATGCTCATATGGACACTTTCGGAAACCCATTTTCAGAAAATAAGCCTCAATGCGACTATACCAAGCTTGGGGGCTTGTTTTAGTCCAAAGGGCCTTCTTTACGCGATAAACTTTATGCTCATTTCTAACTTTAATATAATCAGGAGGTTGTTCGATAAATATCTCTTCTTCCAAGTATCTAGGAAATCTGATTTGACCTCCAACTGGAAAATAGGCCATGAATTTCGTGCTGCCAATGCAATTACCATTCTGATCGTGTCATGCCTTGCAATTGGAGCATTAACTTCAGTGTAGTCCACACCGTACTCCTGCTAGTATCCATTAGCGACCAATCGCGCCTTATATTTGTCAATTTCTCCATTTTGCTTCAATTTTGTCTTGTAAACCCACTTGATGCCAATGGTTTTCTGCTTCTCAGGAAGATCAATAAGCTCCCAAATATCGTTACTTTCAATAGCTTCAATTTCAGCATCCATTGCCTTTCTCCATTTTTCTTCTCAAACAGCACCCTCAAAACTGTAGGGTCGCTGTCCGCAAATAATGCAAAATGAGAGATTACATCATTATTTACCTCAATTCTTGTTACCTTATAGTCCGGCATCCGTGCAGGCCTTTTTCGAGTATGCCGAAGTGACTGAGCTGCTGAATAGGTTTCTTCCAATGCTGCTGGGAAATTTTCATTCACTGTTGGTGTAATCTCAGCAGCTGTTGGAGAAGTTTCAGCGGATGTAGTAGCATAATCCTTTGAATTTTCGGGTATTAAAGGCTGCTTCTTCAACTTCATTCTCAAATAATACTGGGACAGGCTGCTGCATATCCCAATCCCAAGTAGTTTCTTCATCAAATACAACATTCGGCCGATCACAATCTTTTCTGTTTGTGGATTAAATAATATATATGCCTTGGATGTTTCACTAACACCAAGAAATACACATTTTTCACTTTTATCTTCGAGCTTCTTCCTTTTCTCATTATGTACATGTGCATATGTAATGCACCTGAAAATTTGAAAGTGATCTACAGCAGGTCTTCTTCCACCATGCCTCCTCTGGAGTCATGTTCTTAACAGAAAATGTAGGCTTCTGTTCAAGATATGAATGCTCCAAGCTATCGCTTCTGGCCAAGAACTCTTTTTTACTCTTCCTTTTGCCAGAAAACTCCGAACCATATTGAGGATGGTTCTACTTTTCCTCTCCGATACACCATTTTCTTGTGGTGTATAAGCTGTTGTAAGCTCTTTTCTAATGCCGTCAGATTGACAAAAATCATCAAAAACTTTAGAGCAATACTCGCCATGGCGATCCGTCCGAAGGGTCTTGATTTTCTTTCCCATCTCATTTTCAACATGAATCTTGAAGCTTTTAAATGCTTTAAAAGCCTCAGATTTTTCACGCAAAAAATAAACCCAAGTTTTCCGGGAAAAATCATCAGTAAATGTAATAAAGTATTGTTTACCTCTGTTAAAAGTCAGTTTAATTGGGCCACAAATGTCTGAATATATCGTCTCTAAAACATCATTGGCTCTCCATGATTTTCCTTTCGGAAATTGAGAACGATGTTGTTTGCCAACAACACATTCCTCACAAACTTGAGACGGAATTGTAATTTTTTTATTCATTTAAAGAAGAAAAAATAAGACTGACTTCCACACATGTGATTAGTGCAGCTCGTATCCAAGTACCAAATGTTTTGTTCAGGTTCCTTCTCTACTTGGATTGCCATCAACAGTGTCTCAACTTCTTTACTTTCAGCAAATTTTGACTTTTTATCCTTGCATTTGGCAGCATGGTATAACACTCAGATTTATAATTACCAAATTTATGACATTGATGGCATTCTACTTTGGATTTGTCAAAAATCCTTTCTTTGCTTTTACCATGGTCATCATTGGCTCTGGGATTTTTACTACCATCTTTGTTGACTTCATCTCTATATCCTCGATCTCTTCTTCCTCTTCCTCTACCTCTAACCCTTCCTCTAGAGTATGAGAAACGAGTATTAGCAGAAGCCTTCAAAGCCAGCTCTTTGGAAGATGAAGTACGGTTCATCTTTTTCTCATGTACCAATAAGGAACTTGGCAATTCGTCAAGCGACAACTCATCTATATCTTTCGACTCCACAATGGAGCAAACGACATAGTCATGCTTTTGCAACAGGGACCGCAATATGTTTTCTACAATTGTGACATCAGTCATCTTTTCATCATGAAATCGCATTTTGTTGCTTATCTCCATTGTTTTAGCATAGTAGCTCATTACATACTCTCCTTCATTTGCAAAGTCTCAAAATCCCTTCTCAAGGCTTGAAGTTATGCATGTTTCACTCTAGCAGTACCTTGATATTTTTTTTCATTGAATTCCAAATATCCTTAGACGTTTCTTTGCAAAGGATAGTTTCTAGGATGGGACGATCGATAGCCTAAAAGTGATAATTCTTCGCCTTCAAATCTTTCGACTTTCTTGCTTCAAACTCCACCTTTTGAGCACTTAGTAAGGCTTCACCTTCTGCTGGAGCTCCTATTACATCCTCGACAATTGGCCAATACTCTTTTGACCATAAGAAATTCTCCATCAGCATACTCTAACGGTCATAGTGACCATCAAAATGCGGAATAGCTACTCGAACGTAATTGCTCTCTGAAGCCATAAACTACCAACATTGTTCTCTCGCTCGGATACCACTGATAGAAACACAAACTCGGAAAACATAGGTAGAATAGAGAAAGAAAGGCAGTAAATGTGAAAAGAAATTTTATTGACCGATGATTTTTAATGCTGCAACTGCAGTCAATATATAGCAAAAAAAAAAAAAAAAACAGACTTAAGTGAAAAACTTAAGAATTATGCAACAAAGCTTTCTCCTAAAAACTGGATAACCACCCACGTATAATACTATTTCCTAAAGACAAGGACAAACCTGTCAAATAGGAATTCTATTTAGTAACAATTCTTATTTTACTAATAGGACTCTTTTAAACTAACAAGACTTACATTAATTGGCACGACGCAAGCCTAGGGCCTAGATGTGACCGGCGAATGGGGGACCCGAAGAAACCCCAAACAAGTCTCATAGCATATCATTACACATCTTGGTCGCGGAAGCAATTAAAATGACAATAAGAGATAAATATAAGCAAGGGAAATTGAGACTAAGGGAGCGAGAGAGAAAGAGGAAGTAATACTTAAATATCATAGATGAGTCAATGCTCAAGTATAATACACAACTTATCCAACAACACCTCTAAACATATATACTTAGCAGGGACCAAGACAAGCAACCGGTCTTACCCTCATAGTCAAAGTAGCAATAAAGAAGAGAGTATCAATACATAGCATAAGAAATATAGACTAACGTCCCCGGAAGGAGGACTCACCAATTAGCTTGAGAGAAAATCGAACTAGCCACGTGGAGGAGGAGGAGGATGGAAAAATGGAGCTCCTATTCCTACATGGTAACATCATGTAGGCATAGAGTATGCGTTAGTACAGTTGAATGTACTAAGTATGTAGGATGTAATGCAACAAGAGATAGGTAACATAGGCAAAGTGCATAATAATAATCAATAAATAACATAGTAGCAATATGTCATGTATGAATGATGATTGAGGTAAAACATGCTTATATAGAACATATTATATAGAGAATAAGAGGCCATCATCATAGACCAAGCAAGTAGTACTCGGAATCCAAGGCTTAGCACCCCCTTGGTAGTGATCGAGATACCAACTCCTCAACAAGGTTAATGGACTTAACACCCTCCATCAAAGTGGTCAAGGTACCAACCCCTCAACAAGGTTAATGGACTTAACACCATCTATCAAAGCGGTCAAGGTACCAACT
This sequence comes from Solanum clarkiae, assembly GCA_011800125.2. Lineage (NCBI taxonomy): Eukaryota > Viridiplantae > Streptophyta > Magnoliopsida > Solanales > Solanaceae > Solanum > Solanum clarkiae. The sequence continues at coordinate 15,604,925 of JAABOM020000002.1, forward strand.
CCTCAACAAGGTTAATGGACTTAGCACCCTCAATCAAAGTGGTCAAGGTACCAACCCCTCAACAAGGTTATGGTCAACATGCAACACTTTAGAAGCTTATCATGAAATTAACACATATACAACATACTATCATCATAAAGTCATATATCTCATATGCCAAGCTTTGAGCCTTCAACAACTCAAGAATCATACACCGGACATTTTATCAAACACTTGGCGGGTAAAGTGTTAGTGTAAAATCATGCAATTCAAGAGTGAGAACATGCAAGTAAATCCAATGTAAAATGATCAATCAATACTTGGTAACACCCTCAAACAATATACATCAAAACCCTTCATCAAATCTCACAATAGATCTTAGATCCATAGCTAAAAACATGCTAAAACAATCACAATTTCATATACCACAACATAGTGTGCAGTGAATTTTAATAATAAATAAGACCCATAAGTAAATCAACTTTAAATTATGCAATTTTAGATAACATGAAGCTTAGGCATCACGGGTGAAAGGAACCCGTGAAACAAACTCACATACCTTAGTTTTGGAGATGAACTTGATGAAGATTGGAGATGGAAACTTGAAGTTTGAGTGAAATCCTTAGATCCGGATTGAGTCTTGGGATTTGAAATTTGGAGATGAAATATTGTCCAAGTGTTTGGGAGAGTATTTGGGAATGTCTTGAATGATATGAGGGTGAAATAAGGCTAAGTATGGTATTTTCACGTATGGAAACACTTATGCACAAGACTTAAAAAGCCTTGGAACGAACTTGAAAAACTGGGCAAGAAATAACACCAGGGCACGTCGCGCCATAGACGCGCACCATACACTAGAAGTTGCTCACTTTGAAAATTGAAATTGTGAATCGTTCGCTCTAAAATCGGGGTTAGAACCTTTTCCCACTCAATTTGACCTCTTGAACAAGAATATGAAGTCGGATTTTTGAAATAACACTTGTAGCACATTTTTGAGCACTTCTATGGTCGTTTCAATATCTCCTCTTTGGGAATATTCGTCCCGGAATGTTAAAGAAACGTATATGAGAAGCATAACCATCAACAAATCAGCCCCAACAAGAATACAACAATATACTTTACAACATCATTTTAAAAATCTCAACATAAGTGTGAAATCACCATGAACCTTTTCAATGTAACCATGAATGCATGCAAATGACTTAGGGGCTAGAACACGAGACTTGAAATCACAAATAGGAGTTTGACAAATTATCATAAGCTTGAATAGAATTAAAGAGGTACGGATGTCGCTTTTCCATGCCTGCTCCGGCTCCCTAAAAGACACTCTAGACTTGACTATCCTTCTCATGGGGCTCGACGAATACTACGTCCTCATCAATCAACTCCTTTAACCCTTCACTCTATTACTTCCACCGAGACTTCTTCCTAAGTCAACTTATCCTCTATAATACCCACAATCTCAAGGAGTTCCATAGCACTAGACTCACCAACACATCCCCCTCAACCTAAAAGCATGAAGAACCGGACAAACCATAACCATATCCCTAGGTCATTCCACCCTTATGCAACTTTACCAACCTCCCTCTATATTCTATAAGGACTCACAACGCTAAACTCTTTTGTCAACCTTAATCACACATAACCCACTATGTACCATAAGCCACCATCTCTCCCTTGGGAGACAACCTCCACATTACCCTCTTTCACCCAACATCTCCAACTCTAATAAGGCGAAATCAAGGCTTCTTAAACTAGACCTCTCCAACCAAAGAAGATTTTGAACCATCAAGAATACTGCACCACTATGCTCAAATTCCTCCAACCTAATCCCCAATCTTGCCAAACGATGGACCCCTCGAGTCACCTCTTTTCCACCATCACGAACACATTCTAATCTACTTAGAGCACCGACTATAACATTAGCCTTACGGAAAAATAATGCACACTCATATCATAATCCCTAAGGAGTTCTAACCACCTTCTTGTTATCCTTAACTCACACCTTCCATATTTAGCAACAACCTCTCATCCCTCAATACTTGCAACACTACCCCAAAAGGGTTCATAAGCTCTAAATAAATCAACGTTCCACCACTAGAGGCTACCACAAACATGTCAAGGTAGGGTTCTAAAGCCATATTCATAAAATCCACAAACCTAGCAGGTGCATAAGTCAACCAAACAACTCCAACAATACTTAATATGCTCACTACTAATCCCAAAAAACACTTAGGGATGTCATCTATCCTCATTCTCACTTGGGGACAAAACCCGAATCAAGAATCAAGCTTAAAGAAGTGACTAACCAATTGTAGTGACCAAATAAATTGACCATCCTTAACCATCATATCACAACCTTACGGGTCCTACACTCATTGGAAGCATGCTATGCAAGTAGCAAAAACACCTCAAGACCTCCAATCCAACAAACTAAGTCCAACCAAAAAATCACAAGACAAGACCCTATGCAATAAGAACATGAACAACCCCTAAACCCTTCTAGCAACAATAGACTTGCATAATCATACCCTACTAGTAACAAAAGGAACAATGAAAGGAAATGTAACCCCCGAAACCATTAAAGCATGCACAACAACATCAAGAATATACTTTATCATACTGGTAGCATCATCGGACACCTCTTACCCTCATTGCCTTCTTTGAAAAGCATAGAATCAATTAGGTCTTGGAGAATCCACTTGATTAACTTCACCACCTCTACACTTCTTCGCCTATGAGGACAATCTATTATCTTGTGACCCTCCTCTCCACGACCATAACAAGCATTGTTTTTCTTCAAGCATGGGCCATTATGGTGTCTACCACATTTTGGTAACCTACCATAAAGTACCACACTACCACTACCTTTGAGACCTTGAAACTTTCCTTCACCACGGGCCCTCTTGGCCTCGTTACCCCTCCTGTTCCTCAACTTATCCTCCTTCATTTGTTCAACATAGGTCATCAGGCGAGCCAAATCAGCATAGTGGACTGTCACTCCTCACTCACCAAGTCGGATACTCCCATCACGAATTTACTCATTCTAGACTTAGATCGGCCACCAATTGGGGGGCATATTTTGAAAGTTGATTGAACTTAAGGGCATACACCCTCACACTCATCGATCCTTGTTTCAAGTTCATGAGTTCTACCATCTCATCCTCCCTAAGATCAAGAGTGAAGAACTGCTTAAGAAAAGCCGCCTTGAACTCCTCCCATAGAACCACATTGTCAACTCCCTTCTCTTGCTTCAATTGATTAAACCATATTTTTGCTACCCCTTTGAGTTGGTAAGCCGCCAACTCTTCCTTGTCCTCTGATCTAATTTACATGATAGCCAATACCTTGTAGACCTCATCAATGAACTCTTAAGGGTTCTCATCTACCTTTGACCTATAGAATACCAGCAGATTCATCCTTATAAAGTATCTCACCCACGATGCTGAAGTAGGAGCATAAGGGGCTTGGGCCCCCTAGTTGGCTTGGTTAGCCACAAATTGTGCAACAAAGGTGAGAGAATCCCAGATTTCTTCATGAATCGATCCCCCATCTTGAGAAGCGAGAGGGGTCGGTTGCTCTTCGGGTGTGCAGGCACTTCTTCTTCTTGTGTTAGGAATGATCTAGCATATTAAAGAATATTCGTTCCCTGGGGAACACTATAGCACGACATTGAACAAGAACAAGGGAAACATTTCCTAAAACGTCTCATAGCCTCCCGCTCATAGTTGTGGTGCACAACATAATCATGAACAAGGCTATAATCAACGTGGTGTGTTGGACTCTAAGGATTTAACAACCTAGTGCCTTGATACTATCTTTTTCATGACCCAAGCCTATAGCCTAGATGTGACAAGCAAATGGGGGACCCGAAGGAACCCCAAACAAGCCTTATAGTATATCATTACACTTCTTGGACACAGAAGCAATTAAAATGATAATAAGAGACAAATATAAATAAGAGAAATTGGTACTAAGGGAGCGAAAGAGAAAGAGGAAGTGATACTTAAATATCATAGATAAGTCAAAGCTCAAGCACAATACACAACCTGTCAAACAACACCTCTAAACATAGATACTTAGTGGGTGTCAATAAAAGCAACCATGTTCACCCTCATAGTCAAAGTAGCAATAAAGAAAAAGGTATCAATACATAGCATAAGAAATATAGACTAATGTCCCCGAAAGGAGGACTCACCAACTAGCTTGAGAGACAATCGAACTAGCTACGTGGAGGAGGATAGCCAAATGGAGCTCTGGTTCCTACATGCTAACATCATATAGGCATAGTGTATGTGTTAGTACATTTGAATGTACTAAGTATGTAGCATGCAATGCAACAAGAGACAGGTAACATAGGCAAAGTGCATAATCATAATCAATAGATAGCATAGTAGAAATATGTCATGTATGAATGATGCTTGAAGTAAAATATGCTTAGAACATATTTACATAGATAAGAAAATACCATCATCATAGACAAAACAACTATACTCGGAATCCAATGTTTAGTAACCCCTTGGTAGTGATCGAGGTACCAACCCCTCAATAAGGTCAATGGACTTAAAACTCTCCATCAAAGTGGTCAAGCTACCAACCCCTCAACAAGGTTAATAGAATTAACACCCTCTATCAAAGTAGTCAAGGTATCAACCCCTCAACAAGATTAATGGACTTAACACCCTCCATCAAAGTGGTCAAGGTATCAACCCCTCAACAAGGTCAATGGACTTAACAAACTCCATCAAAATGGTCAAGGTACCAACCCCTCAACAAGGTTACTGGATTTAACACCCTCAATCAAAATGGTCAAGGTACTAACCTCTCAACAAGGTTATGGTCAACATGCAACACTATAGAAGCTTATCATTAAATTATCATATATACAACATACTTTCATCATCATAAAGTCAAAGTACCAATCCTACAACAAGGTTAATGGACTTAACACCCTCCATCATAGTTGTCAAGGTATCAACCCCTTAACAAGGTTAATGGACTTAACAACCTCCATCAAATTGGTCAAGGTACCAACCCCTCAGCAAGGTTAATGGACTTAACACCCTCCATCAAAGTGGTCAAGGTACCAACCTCTCAAAAAGGTTATGGTCAATATGCAACACTTTAGAAGCTTATCATAAACTTAACACATACAACATACTTTTATCATCATAAAGTCATATATCTCATATGCCAAGCTTTAGGCCTTCAACAACTCAAGAATCATAAATCAGACATTTTATCAAACACTTGGCGGGTGTGTAGTGTCAGTGTAAAACCATGCAATTCAAGATTGAAAACATACAAGTAAATCCAATGTAAAACCATCAATCAAAACTTGGTAGCACCCTCAAACAATACACATCAAAACCCTTCATCAAATCTCACAATAGATCTTAGATCCATAACTCAAAACATGCTAAAACTATCACAATTTCATAAACCCCTACATAGTGTGTAGTGAATTTCATAATAACTAAGTTCCATAAGTAAATCAACTTTAAATCATCTAATTTTAGATAAAATGAAGCTTGGGCATCACGGATGAAAGGAAACCCATAAAAGAAACCGATATACCTCAGCTTTGGAGATGAACTCGATGAAGATTAGAGATGGAGACTTGAAGTTTGAGTGAATACTTTGATCTGGATTGAGTCTTAGGATTTGAAATTTGGAGATAAAATATTGTCTAAGTATTTGGATGAGTATTTGGGAATGTGTTGTATGATATGAGGGTGAAGTAAGGCTAAGTATAGGTATTTTCACGTATGGGAATACTTAGCCCCAAGACTTAAAAGCATTGGACCGAACTTGAAAAACTAGGCAAGAAATAACATTGGGGCGCATTGCGCCACAGACGTGAACCACACACTGGAAATTGCTCACTTTGAAAATTAAAATTGTGAATTGTTCGCTCTAAAATGGGGTTAGACCCTTTTCCCACTCAATTTGACCCCCTGAACAAGAATATGAAGTCGAATTTTTGAAATAACACATGAACTTTGAGATATATGGAGATTATGATTCCAGGAAATTCTGAGGCTTATTTTCGGGCACTTTGGGGTCATTTCATTAATTTTGAATTGAAACTCTGTTACTTATATAGAAAAACTACTAATTCATATAGATATGTTATCTAGCACTTAGCCTCAATAATAATTTTCAAATAAAAATAACTGAGCATCCATTGTTTAGAAATCAAGAACCCCTAGCTAGCTTCAAGTGCAATCTTTTGTAGCGTGCATCTAATGGTCTATATATAGGAATTCAAGATGAGGTGTCATGGAGTATGTTATTTATAGATGACATAGTTCTAATCAACGTGACTTGCATATAAATTTATACTAAGTTGAAGGTGCAGAGATTTACCTTGAATTTTAAATGGTTAGTTGACCAAAACCAAAGCAGAATACTTGTAGTGAAAGTTCAGTTAGATAGCACATGGGGCTAGTGAGGAAGTAAGACTTGATACACATGCAATCTCAAAGAATGAGAGAGAGTTTCAAGTATGTTTCTTATATCTATTATTCAAGAAGATAGAAAGATTGTCAATGATGTTGCACATCGTATTAGTGTTGGTTGGGTGAGATGGAGGCTTGTATCCGTAGTCTTTCTATGATAAGGTGTCACTAAATCTAATTAAAGGCAAGTTCTACATAATAATAGTTAAATCTACTATGATGTATGGTCAGAGTATTGATCAGTAAAGAAATCTCACATTCAAAAGATGAAAGTTGCGAAGATGAGGACATTGCATTTTGAATGCATGTGTGTCCATAGCAGGAGTAAGAACATTAGAATAAAGATATTTAGGACAAAGTGAGATAGGCCTTAATGATACAGATACGTAAAGCAAGACTGAGATGGTTGGGTATGTAAAGAGGAGATGTATGAATTCTTGAGTGAGAAAGCATGAGAAGTTGGCAATAGATGATTTGAGGAGAGTCAGAGATAGGCCAAAATTATTATGGAGAGATGATTAGACATGAGATGATATAGTTTCAGCTTATTGAGGACATTACTTTACATAGGAGTTTGTGAATGACATGGATTATGGTGAAAAGTAAGTAGGTAGTACGTAGAACGTTGTCTCACTTATGTTTTCATACTATTAGTCGCCATATGACTTAGAGAGTTTCTTGTTCTTCTATGCTTGTTATTTTATTGCACTTGGGTTATCATATTATATTATTATAGTTATGTTTATTTTCAGTATGCTTTGTCATTCTCTTTATAGTATTATGCTATGACTTCTTTTCTTCTACTTCTTTACGCTAAGGGTCTATTAAATACAACCTCTCTAGCTCTTGAAAGAATAAGATTTGTGTATACTATGTCCTCGCCATACCGCACCTATAAAATTTCACTAAATATGGTATTTTTGTATCTACAAGCTATAGCATCTTTTTGCAAGAAGTATGTTCGACCTAAGAAATGTGATATACAATGCTTTATTCATTCCAATTTAGGTGTCTTACTTCTTTTTTTGGTTTGTTCAAGAGAGTCATCTCTTTTTATATTTAGTAAGTTTTTCAATTCTAATATTCTGTATCACAAATTCTAGACCATAAAATTTTGAATTACTACACACATCTTTAATTTGATACCACAAAATTCAATATTGATTTTCTTAAATAAAGTTAAATTTAATGTTGAAGCAATGGTTAGATGTATCTTATACATTTGAAAAGAAAATCTAAAATTATTGTGAGTGTGAAAATGTTTAAAAACTATTCCTTTTGGAGATTCTAGAAAAAGAAAGATCAAAGATAGATAATCAATCATAGATTGATTGACTAACTATAAACATATGTACTTATGAATGACTAGTTAGATAATTACATTAAAATTTTGGGGAGTTCAAGTGGAATATGTTTTAGTGACCTTACTCCTAAGTTACAAGCAATAAGACATTTTTTCCATTTCAATGTCCTCATATTTAAGGTACGAAACATCAGATTTCACTAATGGTCCTGTTATTATAGGCCAATTTAACTTAATGATAGAAGAATCTTATAATTATTAGAGTGCATAACTTAAAATCCTAATATATAATAAAGTCAAAATAACATCTTTAAGTTCTATTTTCTATCAAACATCATCATACATAAAATGAAAATCATGAAATAAAAATATATTTTTTAAAAAAGAAAAAAAAATAAAGATTAATGCTACTTATGAAACTTACCACTAGTACTGGTTATCCAATTGCATCTCCTTATGAGTTCTTCTTCAATACTAGGGTCTGGACTAGGATTACAAGTTGGATTACTAATTCGAGCCACATTTTTATTGGAAATGGCCGAATTGCCCTCCCTTTTCTCCTTCATTGACACCATTAATCGGAGTGCTTGAGAGATCTTTTGATCCAATGGAGCGATTGAAGAAGAATAAGTAATAGAAGAATCACTTGAAGTTTGTGATAAAGATAAATAAAGTGAAGAAAGTGAAAGAGAAGAACTTGTTTTATGTAAACCTATAGGGTAAATTGTTTTCCAATGTTTAGATAATAAGAAACTAGAACCAATATTTCTTGTTTTTTCTTTTTCCCTATGTTTCTCAAGTGCATAGAGTTTTTCCAAACTTTTTTTGGATGGTTTGATTTGATTTGGCACAAAATGTAAGAAAATAATAAAATTCAATCCTGTTGTCCTAAATAAAGTAATGTACAAAAATATCATTTAATCTTGTGACATTAAATATGCCACATGAAAAATTGAAATTAAAATTTTGCCAAAAAAGAAAAAGGTTCATTGTTTTTTAGACAGACTAAAAAGGAAATAAAGTCATTCATTTTTAAATGAAAGAGGATATATATAGGTATACACGTGGTATATAAACTAGTTTTGATGCATGTGCAATTGCACGTCAATGCGAAACCATATGATACACTATTTTAAAGATAATGTCAATATTATTAAACCATAAATTTAAATAAATGATTATCAATGAAATAAAAAAGTATAAGTTTCTAGTGAATATAGATTTATTTTTCTTATGATTACTTACTGTATGTATAATAAAAGTTGTGAAATCAATATCCATAAAATATTTGTATATATTTATTTATCATTGTCACGGCCCAAGCTTAGGGCCTAGACGTGACGCGACGAATGGGAATCCGAACGAACCCCAAACAAGTCTCTTAATTAGCATATTACATACACATCCTTGGTTGCCGAAGAAAAATAAGAGAACGAATATGTAATAATAGTACATAAGAGAAGCGGGACTAAGAGAGTCTTTCATAATAGCATAAACTTAATAGGAGTAAAGATCATAAATACAAACCATCATAATATCCAACGACACCTCTACTAGTAGATGGGGCGTGGGCCAAGACATCTCCCAGGCTCACCCTCATATATAAGTATCCAAAAATGTAGATAAAGTATTAACATAGGCATGAACGAATATACATATTGTCATCAAATATGAGGACTCACCAAAAGCTAATTTCAATGATCCCACTAGCCACATGGAGGAGGAGGATCAATAGGAGCTCCGGTTCCAACATGGTGACATCATGTAGGCATAAAGTATGCGTTAGTATTTAGAATGTACTAAGTATGTGGGGTACAATACAACAAGAATCGTAAGCATAATAATCAAGATGCATAATCATAAACGATAGAAGTGAGCTCAATATGACATGTATAATCACATCTTAGGTGTAAACATATGCTTGAGAATAATCATACTTGTATAACTTGTTCCACACAATAAAGTGACTTGAGTAGCTCATCCAAATGCCTTGTACTAGAGGGTGAGGAACATAGCATGGTCATGACCCCTTCTAGTAGGTAATGCATAGTACATGGTATTAATTCATACATGAGAGTGAGTGAAATGAACCCAGAAAGTGCCCGAAAATATGCCTCGCAAGTGTCCATAATCGTAATTTTCATATATCTCAAAATTCGTGCCTGATATCAAAAAGCTCACTTCATATTCGTGATCACGGGGAAAAATAGAGTGAGAAATGGGTCTTACCCTGATTTTAGAGAAACTATATCAAAATTTTGTTTTTCCAAAAGTGCAATTTCCAGAGACGATCCCTGGCGCGAATTAGTGTTATTTTTGCTTCAGTTTTCTGTTTTGGTCCAAGGCCTTTGTGTCTTTGGCCTAAGTCTTCCCATACATAAAAATACCTATACTTAGTCATATTTTAACACCATATCATACGAGACATTCCCCAAAAACTTCTCAAACACTTAGATAAATATTTCAATCAAAATCAAGGGTCCCAAACTCATTCCGGATCTTAAGGAATTCACTCAATCTTTAAGTTCTCAATCAAATCTTGATCAAGGAATTCTCCAAAGTTGAGTTATGTGGGTTTTAACCATTGGGTCCTTTCACCCAGGGTGCCAACATTCCTTTTTACATAAATTGTATGTTTCTAATTTGATTTACTTATGGGTCTTAATTATTATGGATTGACTATGAACTATGTTGGGGTTTCATAAAAGTGTCTCTTTAAGCATGTTTTGAGTTATGAATCTATGATCTATTTGAAATTTGATGAAGGGTTTCCATGTTTATTTCATGAGGGTATTACCAAGTGTTGGTGGATTGATTTACTTCAAGTTTTCTTGCATGATTTCACTCTTGAATTGCATGATTTTACACTAGTATTACACACCCACCAAGTGTTTGATAAAATATCTGGTTAGGATTTCTTGAGCTGTTGAAGGCCTAATGCATGATATATGAGTTATGTGACTTTATGATGATGAAAGGAATGTATATATGAGTTGTAATCATGGAAAGTATCTATAGTGTTGCAAGTGACCATACAAAAAATGAGAGGTATATACCTCATCCACCTTGTCAGTGCAATCCTATACTACCATTGATGAGGGGTATAAAACCTCATCCACCTAGACGGGTGGTGGCAATCCCCCTCATCCACTACCATAGATGAGGGGTATATACCTCATCCACCTTGTCGAGTGGTGGCAATCCCGTACTACCAAAGACGAGGGGTATGTACCTCATCCACCTTCCAAGCATGTGGCATGCCTTGGATTTCAAGTACTAAGTTGCTTGTTCTGTGATGATGGTCTCTTCCTACACATGTAATAAATTCTATATAAGCATGTTTTACTCCAAGCATCGTTCATACATTTCATATTGTTATTATGCTACCTATTGTTTATGATTATGCATTTTGCCTATGTTGCCTATCTATTATTGTATTTCATCATACATACCTAGTACATTCAAATGTACTAATGCATGCTCTATGCCTATGTGATATTACCATGTAGGAACTAGAGCTCGACATAATCACCTTCCTCCATGTGGCTAGTACTATCTCTTCAAATAATTTTGGTGAGTCCTCAGCTCCGAGGACGATTTCTTTTGTTCCTTTGTATGCAAAGACTCTCTTTATCTTATTGTATGCTTTGACTATGTGGGTGAGCCCGAAAAGTTGTCTTGGCCCCCGCTAAATTCTAAGTTTAGAGCTATTGTTGGACAAGTTATGTAATGATGCTATGAGCCTTGACTCTTTTGACTCTTGCATGTTTTAAGCTACGAAAGATTCCCTTAGTCCCTTTGCCTTATTTCTATTCTCTAATGGTATTTTAATTGTTCTGCGACCAAGGATGTGTAATGATATGTTAAGAGACTTGTTTGGGGTCTCTTCGAGTTCCCCATTCGCCTTGTCACATGAAGGCCCTAGGCTTGGGTCGTGACAGTTAGACATGCAACATAGTTCATGACCCCTTCATGAAGAAATTATATAATACATATTAATAAGTCGTACATAAGGGTGAGGCATACCACATGATTCGTGACCCCTTCATATAGACATTTGCCTTGTAATAGAGGGTGAGACATACAACATGGTTAATGACCCCTTCTAGTAGGCTTCTCAATGCACATGAGAACAAAATACAGAATAAGAGCTCAATAATTCACTTGTAGATCATGAAATCTTTTCGTGAGTTTAATACATGCACTTGGGAGCTCATAAATCACTATAGAAATACTTGTCTTGCAATCATGTAATAGTTTTTTACCAACATATGAATCATAGTCATGCAAACTTAATCAACATGGTGGGTATGCATATACATGCTCAAAATTATGCAATGTAGGAGTGTAGGACAAGGATTAAAATCAATTTAGTTTGAAGTCATTTAAATCAACCCACCAACATAATAGTAAAACCCGCACTTGGGTGCCATGAAATCCATCTTAGAAATTCACCATCTTTCATAATCTCATAATTCATATCACATATAGCCTCAATAAGTATAAATCAACTCATGTAAATAGTTTCATTAGATATTCATGCATACTTAATGAATACTTGAAGAATCCAATCTCAAATCATGTTTATAATGCATAGTAGAGTTTACCCATAAAATATCCAACATTAAAATCATGAAATTTGATAAAGTGGAAGGTTTGGCTTCATGGGTGAAAGGAACCCATGAATGGAACCCACATACCTAAACTTGAGACTTTCATGAAATTGATTTCAAGCTTGGAGTGGGTTCTTGTTATCCAAAGCTTGCTCTTCAAATCCTTGAATTTGAATGGGGGATTTGATAATATTTTGGAGAGGTTTTGAGAGGGTTTTGAAGGTTCTTAAGTTGAAAAATGACTAAGGATGAATGTTTTCATATTTAAATGGGAATTGGTTATTAACCAAATGCTCTTGGACAAAATAAGAAAAATAGGGGAAATATTACACAAGTCCGCGCCCTAGGCGTGATGCGGACCAGACGCAGGGGCTACAGTGCACAGTGTCGCGTCTCAGGCACGTAGCATCCTGGCCGCGCATTCACTTTATTTTATTCCCCCGTTGGGAATATTATTTTTCGTTGCGGGTCTTCTAAAATCGGGGGCTACCTTTTCTCACACAATTTTGCCCCCTGAACAAGAATATGAAGTCGGATTTTCAAAGTCATACACGATTTTGGAGATATTCAAGAAATATACTTATAAGGTACTTCGAAGCACATGAAAGTGTTACAATCATATAAAGCTAAATATAGATAAGGTGATATGTCATTCTTCTAGGGCCTGTAATTAGATTTATCTTTTTTCTGCTTTTTTTTTCTTTTGATTTTTTCCATCTCAAAATTACTTGACATTTGAGGCAATATCATCTCATAGTTGCACACTGCATCTCATTTTATCTTTTATTCTTATTTGACTTGTAGTTTTTTGGGGTTGTACATTACGTGATAATTAATTGTCCCAATTTGAAGGAATTCTACTGCTAGGTATTTATAGACTTGTAAAAAAATCCCATTTTACCACCTGCATTTTTTTCGTGCTACGTAAAGTTTTTTGTATTTGGTTGATTTTGTTAGATATTTCCACAGACAATTGGCTTTAATCTGAAAGAAGACACATCAAGAGCTTATTAATTTGTTTCGATATCTTTTCCAAACGGTTTAGAGTTAAATTCGAACTTGCCACAATGAATGAGAATTCAATATGTCAATGAGAAAATTGGAAAAAATTGTGGAGCAATTTCAGAAGATTGTGTATGATATCTGTAGTTTTATTGCAACTTTTGTAAGCACCAAGGTCATTATGAAAGTGAATGCCGACTATTATTGGGAAATAAGAAACCAAGGGAAGCACAAAAAGTTGTCTCTGAGACTAAATAATATCAAGATGATGCTTGGGAGATATTAGATGCAAACAAGGCTGGAAATAAATCCCTTAGAGCTGATAAAAGTGGTGTCCACAATCAGGAACATAGTTGAGACACGAGATTTGGTGTACTGATGAAGAATGCTAAGATCAGGGTATAACCGAGAAAAATAGCTAAATTGAGAAAATTTAGAGAGAAGATGGATTGTATTATAATTTCTGAACAGCTCTTAGGCAAAACAGTTGTGCATGAACCTGATTCAGCGGATTGCAACAGAAAAATGTTACACCCTCTCCTAGTATTCAAATTAATAATTCAGTTGATCGTGTTGGAGATGAAGTGGAAAATAGTGTCACGATGGTGTTGGAAGCTAAAGTGTCACTGACGCGAGACTTGATGCTAAATAAACCAAAGAAATTAGCCTTAGTGAAAAATTTAAAGTAAAATCAATGTTCTATAGAGCATTTCCATACATCTTATCATATCATCATATCATCATATATTACTAAAAGTAGGAAGCATCAAAGTAAAAAGTTGAATTACCATTTTATCCTTATACTAAATAAAAATATTACACAATATATAATTAATAAAATAGTAATGAGTTGCTAATAAATTATATGACAAATAAAACTAATCCATTATTTTTCACTTAAATAGGTGATTTAACTACACTTAATTGGTAAGAGTCTTTCACCTTCCTATCAAATTAACTTTGATTTATGAGATAACCTTGCACATCTCACATTTAGTTTTTTCTGTTCTTTAGCTCCTGACCATTTAAACTTTTGATATACTTTACCATTATACACTATAAAGTTCATTACTTTTTCTCTAATTCTATCTTTGTCAATTCTCTTTTATCATCTTTTGTCAAAAGAGATCAAACACGCACAAAAAAAGTGCTCCTACTTTGGGCATTCTTTTTTTTTTTTTCAGGATCTCTTCGGTATTCATATGCATTTCGTTTTTTTTCATATGGACTATTATTTATCTGCAGCTTGTTTAGATATTGTTGTGTCAGTAATATATTTCTGGTAACATTTATTTATGTTTTCATTTGATATCCATATTAGAGCTTGATTAATCTAAATTTTCGCCGGATAGGGTCCACTTGGGCGTAATGCTTCATAACAAATTTTTTTATACCCAGAAGTCGAAATAAAGTCTTTTGATTAAGAAATGCACCACATCCTCTGATATCATGAGTATATAATTTAATAGATGCA
>JAABOM020000002.1:15619856-15637372 GCA_011800125.2 Solanum clarkiae
AACTCCAGCAATCAACAAAACAGGAGACAAGTTAAGCAATCTGTCAAATGTCAATTGTGCCAAAAGTTTGGCCACACAGCAGATGCGTGTCGCTCCAAGTCGCACAATCATTTTGAAGCTAAGGCTAACTTTGCATCTAGCCAACAATCATCTGGAAACTTGTGGGTTCTAGACTCTGGTGCAACTAACCATGTTACTGTTGAACCCCACAACCTTGAAGAGTATACAGGAACGGAAGAAATCTCCATGGGTGACGGTAAAACTATTCCTATCACTCATATTGGTTTAACTCTGATTCATGCATCTAAAACTGCTTTTAAAATTTATGACACTCTTTGTGCTCCATCAATTACAAAGAATCTCATTTCTGTTGCTAAGTTTTGTCAAGATAACCTCACATCTGTTGAATTTTTTCCTTTTACTTTTGTTGTGAAGGACTTGCGTACTTTGAAGCCGCTGGTACAAGGCTGGAATAAAAATGGATTGTATGAGATGCCATCCAAACTCCAAGAAACCATTCATTAACCTTGCCTGAAAAAAGCTCCTCTTCAACTCTGGCACTGTTGATTGGGTCATCCCCATACTTCAGTTTTAAATTTTATTTTGAAGAAATTTTCTTTACCTGTTGTTGCCAACAAAGAAATGTTTGAACTTTGTAATGCTTGTTCTTCCAATAAAGCTCATCGCTTACCATTCCAACGACTCACTTTATCCAGTAATGTTCCTTTTCAGATTGTCTTTAGTGATTTATGGGGATAATCACCCATTTTATCGCTCGACAAAAAGTTATATTATTGCATCTTTGTTGATCAATACACCAAATATACTTGGCTGTATACTCTTAAACATAAAAGTGAGGTTGCATCAATATTTCCAAAGTTTCATCCTTTAGCAGAAAATTTCTTCAAAACAAAACTTTCTATTTATACAGATGGAGGGGGAGAATTCATCGGTCTTCAGCCCTATTTGCAGAAACATGGCATTGAACACCTAATATCACCTCCCTATACACCACAACGTGTTGCCATAGCTGAATGATGACATCGTCATATTGTTGAAACGGCTAAAACCCTTCTTCATGAGGCATCATTACCCCCTAAACTCTGATCTTTCGCATGTCACTACGTTGTCTACCTTATTAATCGACTTCCCACTCCCATCCTCAATAGTGAGTCAGCTTACCAAAAATTGTTTGGTCTATCCCCTGACTATAACACCCTAAAAGCTTTTGGTTGTCTCTATTATCTGTGGCTTAAACCTTATACTAAAAATAAACTTGAACCCCGATCCACCCCGTCTGTATACTTAGGTATCTCTCAGACTCACCATGCTCACATCTGCTTTGAACCTGTCCAACTTATAAGTTAAGATGTTCAATTTTTAGACTAAGAATTCCCTTTTATCAAAATGTTCCTCCATTTGCGTAATACACTTGACAATTAAACTAGGAAGTTGTTGACTCCAAAAAGGAAACTTCAACATCAACTCTCACTCCTATTTCCTCTATACAATCCCTTATTCCAGTCCATGTAGAGTCCACTTCCCACAATAACACCTATTCTCCTGGCTATGCTAACTCCAACAGAAACGGCCAAGTACCAGCAGTTGCAGAGACATCAGGTAATCCACAACTCCCTATTTCTTCACCTAGTCAACTTCCTGTCTCTTCTTCTCTAAATGGGCTTGCTACACATAAGCCTCTGCTTACTTACGAGCGAAGGAAAAGTGCAACTACCAAACAACAATCACAACTACCGATCCCAACCACCAGAGAAGCCAATCCTCCACTCCTGCAGCCCCAAAATAGTTCAAAACACACACACCAAGAAGTTGATCCCTCTTTATCACCACCTGTTGCTCTGATTCCACCACCATCTTCAAATCGAATTATAACTCGCTCTCAGAATAATATCTTCAAGCCTAAAAGAAATCTTTCTTTTTTGGCCCATTTGACCACTACTCCTGTAACTTTCAAACAAGCCGATAAACATGAAGAGTGGCGACAAGCAATGAAAGTATATGATGCCTCGATAAGAAATCAGACTTGGGAACTCGTGCTATGAGACGCGTCAAGCAATGTTGTGGATTGCAAATGGTTGTATAGGATCAAAACACAAAGCAGATGGTTCTCTAGACTATTTCAAAGCCCTTCTAGTTGCCAAAGGGTTCACGCAGCGCCCTGGCTTAGATTTTCATGAGACATTCAGCCCTATTGTCAAACCAACAACAGTCAGATTGGTGCTATCTATTGAAGTGCAAAACAATTGGCCTGTCCATCAACTTGATATCAGCAATGCTTTCCTCCACGGAAAGTTGGACGAAGAAGTTTTTATGTATCAACCCCAAGGCTTTATTAATCCCCGATTTCCAATTCATGTCTGCAAATTGAAGAAGGCTATCACTGGACTCAAACAAGCCCCCCAGGCTTGGTATAATGCTCTGCGGGAACATCTGTTGAAAATGCACTTTGTCAGAACAAAATCTGACACATCTTTATTTATATGGAAGCATCTGGCTGTAACGATTTATGTGCTTGTCTATGTTGACGACATCATAATCACTGGAAACCATCCAAAAGTGATTAAATTTGTCATCGATTCCTTGGCAAAAAAAATTTCACCGAAAGATCTTGGCTATCTAAACTACTTCTTGGGTGTTGAGGTTAAGCAAGTACCAGATGGCCTCATTCTGTCTCAATCCAGATGGCCTCATTCTGTCTCAATCCAAATACATTCTGGAAATTCTTTCCAACCTGGACATGGACAATTGTAAAGGTGTTTCCACTCCCATTTGTTCCAGTGTACCACTTCGAGCAGCTGATGACTCACCACCTACTGATGTCACGCGCTACCGGTGCACCCTTGGCAAATTACAGTATCTGTCCTGACTCGGCCTGACATATCTTTTGCAGTCAATAAATTGTCATAATTTATGCATACTCCCACCAACGACTATTGGAAAGCAGTTAAAAGAGTACTACGGTATCTCAAAGAAACTGCAAGTTCAGGACTTCACATCTGTCTTAGCTCTGACTTTAATTTCTATATGTATGCTGATGCTGACTGGGATGGCGATCCAAATGACAGACTCTCTACATCAGGTTACATACTTTTCTTTGGACCAAATCCAATCAGTTGGTCATCAAGAAAACAACGTGCAATGGCTCGCTCATCTACTGAGGCAGAGTATAAATCAGTTGCCAATGCACTTGCAGAGATTACATGGGTGAGAAACTTACTTCATGAGTTACATGTCACCATCTTGAATACGTGAACAATATACTGTGACAATGTTGGAGTCACTTATTTATCTCAGAATCCAGTGTTCCATACCCGTATGAAACATGTTGTTATAGATTTTGCGTATGTCCGTGATCATGTTCAAGCTCATCGAGTTCATGTTACTCATACTCATGCTTGCGATCAACTTGCTAATACCTTCACCAAGCCACTGCCTAAATCAGCCTTTACTAGGTGTCTTTCCAAGTTAGGCATTGTTACACCTTGCCTAACTTGAGGGGATGTATTAACTATCTTTAGTTACTGTTTGTTACTGGACGATCTTTAGTTATTGCTTGTTACTAGTTGTATTTTTAGAGCACATTTAGGATAGTTAGTTTTAGTTAGTTGTAGATAATGTGCAGATAGTTGCCTGCACTTTAGGTCCATTTAGTTCCTACACTTTAGGTTAAATTAGTTCCTGCACTTTGTATTAAAGGCTTGCTGCCAGATTTAATAAGATCATTTTTTTCACCCTCTAATCTGAATCTTTATAGCTCCAAGCTATCGCTTCTGGCCAAAAACTCTTTTCTACTCTTCCTTTTGCCCGAAAACTTTGAACCATATTGAAGATGGTTCTGTTCTTCCTCTCCGATACACCATTTTGTTGTGGTGTATAAGCTGTTGTAAGCTCTTATCTAATGCCATCAGATTCACAAAAATCATCAAAAGCTCTAGAGAAATATTCGCCACCACGATCCATCCGAAGAGTCTTGATTTTCTTTCCCGTCTCATTTTCAACATGAACCTTGAAGCTTTTAAATGCTTTAAAAGACTCAAATTTTTTTCGCAAAAAATAAACCCAAGTTTTCTGGGATAAATCATCAGTAAACATAATAAATTATTGTTTACCTCCATTAGAAGCCGGTTTGGGCCACAAATGTCTGAATGTATCATCTCTAAAACATTATTGGCTCTCCATGATTTTCCTTTTGGAAATTGATAACGATGTTGTTTGCCAACAATACATTCCTCACAAACCTGAGGCGGAATTGTAATTTCATGATGACCTATCACCATATTTTTTTGTTGGAGAACTTTAAATCTACCAAAACCCAAGTGATCACATCTAAAATGTCATAACCATGATGGATCTTTTACTTTTGCTTTCAGACAATGCTGAATACTCTCTATCTTCAACGAGAACAACCAGTTTGAACACATTTTCACAATTAGCAATAGCTCCTCTAGTGGGACTGTAAATCTCACATGCACCTTTCTAAATAGTTATAACATATCCTTTTTCTTGCCACTGGCCAACACTTAGATTGCTTTTCAAAGCAGGAACATATAGCACATTTGTGATCGTTTATGTAAAACCAGTCTTGTTTCTAATCTTAATATCACCCTTTCCAATTGCGCTCACAGTGGAAGAATCACCAAACCTAATTGTTGAATGAAAGTCTTCATTTAAAGAAGAAAAAAGGAAGACTTACTTCCACACATGTGATTACTGCAGCTCATATCCAAGTACCAAATGTTTTGTTCAGGTTACTTCTCTACTTGGATTGCCATCAATAATGTCTCAACTTCTTTACTTTCAGCAAAGTTTGACTTTTCATCCTTGCATTTGGCAGCCTAATATAACACTCTGACTTATAATGACCAAATTTTTAACATCGATGGCATTCTACTTTGGATTTGTCAAAAATCCTTTCTCTGCTTTTACCATGGTCATCATTGGCTCTGAAATTTTTACTACCATTTTTGTTGACTTCATCTCTATATCCTCGATCTCTTCTACCTCTACTCCTTCCTCTATAGTATGACAAACGAGTATTAGTAGAAGCCTTCAAAGCCTGCTCTTCGAAAGTGAAACGACCCCAAAAAGTGCCCGAAAACGTGCCTCGAAAATGCCTGGAATCTTAATTTTCATATATCTCAAAATTCATGCGTTATTTTGAGAATCCGACTTCATATTCTTATTCAGAGGGTCAAATTTGTGGGAAGGAGGGTCTAACCCCAATTTTAGAGCAACCATAGATAAATCCAAATTTTCAAAGTGAGCTCAAAACAGTGTCCAGGTGCGCCCTCCATGCAAGACTTTTAAGTCTTGGGCTAAACCTAGACGGGAAGATCAATAGCCTAAAAGAGATAATTCTTTGCCTTCAAATCATTCAAATTTCTTACTTCTAACTCCACCGTTTGAGCATTCATTAAGGCTTCACCTTCTGCTAGAGCTCCTATTACATCCTTGACAATTAGCCAATATTCCTTTGACCATAAGAAATTCTTGATCAGCATACTCCAATGGTCATAGTGACCATCAAAATGCAGAATAGTTGCTTGAACGTGATTGTTCTCTGAAGCCATAGAATAGCAATATTGTTCTCTGGCTCAGATACCACTGATAGCAACATGAACTCGAGAAGCAGAGGTAGAATAGAGAAAGAAAGGCAGTAAACATGAAAAGTAACTTTATTGACTGATGATTTTTTTAATGTCGCTACTGCAGTCAATATATAACAAAAAAAAAAAACAGACTTAAGTGAAAAACTTAAGAATTGCGCTACAAAGCTTTCTCTTAAAAACTAGATAACCACCCACATATAAAACTACTTCCTAAAGACAAGGATAACCTATCAAATAGGAATTCTATTTTTACTACAATTCCTATTTTACTAATAAGACTCTTCTAAACTAACAAGACTTACATTAATTTTGAATCGAAACCCTATTACTTACATAGAGAAACAAGTAATTCATACAGATATGTTATCTAGCACTTGGTCTCAATAACAATTTTTAAATTAGAAATAACTGAGCACCCATTATTTAGAAATCTTGAACCCCTAGCTAGCTTCGAGTACAATCTTTTGTAGCATGCATCTAATGGTCTATATATAGGAATTCAAGATAAGATGTCATGGAGTATGTTGTTTGCGGATGGCATGGTTCTAATTGACGTGACTTGCAGATGAATTAGTACTAAGTTGAAGGGGCAGAGATTTACCTTGAATTTTAAATGGTTAGTTAAACAGAACCAAAAGCAGAATACTTGTAGTGAAAGTTCAGTTAGATGCACATGGGGCTAGTGAGGAAGTAAGACTTGATACACATGCAATCCCAAAGAATGAGAGAGAGTTTCAAGTATGTATCTTATATCTATTATTCAAGAAGATAGAAAGATTGTCAATGATGTTGCACATCGTATTAGTGTTGGTTGGATGAGATGGAGGCTTGTATCCTTAGTCTTTCTATGATAAGAAAGTGTCACCTAAACCTAATTAAAGGAAAGTTCTACATAATGATGGTTAAATCTACTATGATGTATGGGCAGAGTATTGATCAGTAAAGAAATATCACATTCAGAAGATGAAAGTTGAGGAGATGAGGATATTGCGTTGAATGCATGTGTGTCCATAGTAGGAGTAATAAGATTAGAAATGAAGATATTTAGGACAAAGTGAAATAGTCCTTGATGAAGGTGATGTGGAAAGCAAGACTGAGATGGTTGGGTATGTAAAGAGGAGATGCACGAATTCTCCAGTTAGGAAGCATGAGAAGTTGGCAATAGATGGTTTGAGGAGAGGCAGAGATAGGCCAAAATTATTATGGAGAGATGATTAGACATGAGATGATGTAGTTTCAGCTTATTGAGGACATGACATTATATAGGAGTTTGTGAATGACAAGGATTAAGGTGAAAAGTGAGTAGGTAGTACATGGAAAATTGTCTCACTTATTTTTTCAAGACTATCTGTCGCAGTATGACTTAGAGAGTTTCTTGTTCTTCTTTGCTTGTTATTTTATTGCACTTCGGTTATCATATTATGTTATTATAGTTACTAGGCTCTTTCCACGTGCGTTGCACGTGTATGACTATTCTCTAAAAGTGATGAAAAATGTAAAGGACCGGTGTTAACATGTATTAGTAAATGACATATGAAATCAAAAGTCAATCCAAATGAGTACTTTGTCTGCTTTGATTGCACTTATTAGGAAAGAGGTCAATCTGTTCCACTTATGTGATTCCGATAATTCACATCTAGGACTTCCAAGCTCATTGAAAATTTTACTATTTTCACTGTTAGAAGGTTCCAAAGCTGAAAGAATCCATGGCAATGCTTTGGCTAGAAAATATCAATGTTTTAAGTCCATTATATCTTTGTCACTAATTTGCACATCCATAAGAAGGAACATTGAAGAAACAACCAGGACTGAGGAAAATCCGGCAAAATCATATTGCATGAATCATAAAATGAGCAACCTCTGCTGCACCATAGTACGTATCTTCCTTTTCCTCATCTCAATTCACAACCTCGTATACGTACATAAAATGCCCCATTGATCGTCACTCGGTCACTTGCCACACAAATAGCAATCCGTGGTATATATAATGATATACTTGGTTTGTCCGAGGCTGCTTACAGTGGTGAGTCCGCACTGGACTGAAATGAGTGAATAACTTCACAAGAGTCCAATGGTGGACAAGTGATATAGTTCATTTGGCAGAGGTTACTGTGTTGAGTCCACCCTGTACTGAAATCAGTGAATAAATTGCAAGTGTCCAATGGTGCCCAAGTGACCTTCTACATTAACAAATCATACTTGTTCAAGATTAAAACAAATGACTTTTCTTTCTCATAAATTTTAAAAGCATTAACCCTGAAATTTTCCCACCTTCAGTAATTGTACTAACATATTTCTTCCAACATCGAACATCAACTATCTAGTTAAAGGAATTTTCTGTAAATAGGTAAGTATGTAATATGAAGCTACACCCAAAACATCCAGTATGAGATAGCGCCAGTGTACCAAGAATGTGCTTCATTATTGTCATAATTGAATTTCATCTTTCTTACAGATGAACTGCATTCAGAAGCACAACCTGCATTTTTTTTATCGAGCTTCACATAGTTTACAGGTGGTGGATTAGTTGTCTGGTTGTTCCGAATATAGCTTTTTCACTTCTTTAAAGTTAACTAATCCAGAGAAGCTGATGAAAAATGTCGTTGACATCTAATCTGAAAAGTAACAGCAGGGTATATCTCGAAGAAACAAGTGAAGAGCTAGCTGCAACCCATTTTACATTTAACATGCACTAAACACAAGTTGTTGCCCTTATTTGACCAAAAAGGAAAGCTCCATTTCCCTATATTTGAGAAATGTCAAAGGTGTTAGTGCTAATATATTTTGATTGATGACAAATTATAGAAAACATCAAAAAGGAAATAATCCAACTAAAATACGATATGGAAGCATCTATCAAGAAAATCTATTTGGAGGCACCAAGAGCATAATTATTGGAACGAATCGATCTAACACAAAACAATAAAGGAAAACAAATCTGCAAAAGCAATCAAGAATATTTGGGCTGGAAAGAATAAATCAAATATCCAGTGAGAAAGGAAAATAATCTGGAAAATGAATCAAGCATCTTTGGATTAGAGAGAATCAATCAAGAGAAGCTCTTACTGTTACAAGATTAGAAAGATCCAAGAAGATTCTGCTACTACCTTCTTTAAAAGCCTTATTCTTGGAAAAAAATCGATCAGATAATAAGAAGATTAGAAAGATCAATTTTATTAGTGTTAAAATTGTATTGAATGAAGATAGCTTACAGGTAATGCATCAAAAAGGAAACATATCTTCATAAAGAATAAAAACAATCAAAATCTGGCAGATTCAAGTCACAAAAGGAAGAGTGCATCTTTGGACATAGAATCTCGACACAAAAGGAAGAAGATAAGTTGCTAAAGTTGTGGCAAATTAATCACAGTTTTGACAGAAGATCAATACCAAGAAAGAATATAAGATTAACGGAAAAATTGGTTAAAGATTCAGCAAATCAATTAGAAGATTAATACCAAAAGATCCAAGATTGAAGATAATTATATCCATGAAAGATCTGGATCAGGAGCTAAACAAGGGAGGAAGATTTGATCTAGCTGCCTACATAAAAAGCCTTACCTTATTCTTGGAAAGAGGATCCATCAAAGCTTAAATCCAAGGATCAACTCCCTTGGGATGCCATCTCTTCTACATAAAAGGAGGCATCCAGGATATCTCAAGACTCATACAAGCCTACTGCATTTCAAGCCATTCTTCAAAGCTCTTCATCTTTAGAAAATCATTGTAAACTTTAGACTAGTTATTGTGAAAGAAAAAGAAAGAGAAAAAAAGAAAAAAATTGAAAGAGAGGATTGTATCAACAGAAAAAAAAACACAAAAAGGAGAGAAAATTTGAGTTTAGTTTTAAGTTCTATTTCTTGTAACCATCACTCTACTAAAGACTTGAAGAGATATCCCTTCGAACCAAAGGGGACTGGACCTAGGATTCACATTGAATCCAAACCAGTATAAAAAAAATATCCGATGTTGAGTTTTCATTTTACACACTTTACTTTTCTGCTTACTTATATATCTGCTTTAATTAGTCAACTATCTCGTATACTAGTTGACTGTCTGAATACATGCTTAAGTTAAGAAAAAGGAAGAAAATTCAACTCACCCCCCCCACCTCTTGCACTTTCAATTGGTATCAGAGCATGGTCTCACTCCATCTTCTGTTTAACCACAAGTGTGAAAAGATCATGGCAAATCAACAACAAACATTTGGAGTTTTGTTTCAAGAGAAAACTTCTCAAACTAGACCTCCCTACTTCAATGAGAGACATTTAACATACTGGAAGATAAGAGTGGAAACATTCATTAAATGTTATGATGTGAAGGTCTGGAGAGTCATCAAATTGGGTGACATTCCCATTCCTGTGGACAAACCAACAACTGAAGGTAGCCAAGCATTTGTCACACCTAGTCTAGAGAACTACACAAATGAGCAAATGGAAGTCATTCAAATCAACTCCGAGGCAAAGAATGTTCTCTACAATGCTATGGTGGAGAGCAATATGAGAAGGTCTCATGTTGTAAAACTTCCAAGGAAATGTGGGAAAAATTGGAAGTAACCTATGAAGGAACTAACAAAGTCAAGGAAATAATTCTCAGTTTGTTCGTCTATGAATATGAACTATTCCAAATGAAGGAAGGTGAATTAGTGAAAAGTATGTTCGCTCGCCTCAGCAAGATCATTGGCGAACTCAAGGCTGCAGGAAAAGAATATGTTTCCATTATCATATCAGAAGGATCCTCAAAAGTCTTCCCCCTCAATGGCATGCAAAAGTTGTGGCTATTAAAAGCATGGATCTTAAAAACCTCACGTATGATGAAGTCAGTGGCGATCTGATTGCTTTCGAGAAAATATATCTAAATAAGAAGGGAAAGGAGGATGACAAGAAAATATCTGTTACATTCAAGGCAACTAATGAAAACCAAGATGATGAAGAAGATCTAAATGAAGATGAGATTACATTAATTACAGAATTAGTGATGGAAACCTTCAAATGCAACCGAAACCAAAGAAGAGGTAAGAAAAACTGTCCAAAAAATAAATAGATTACTGACTACAACAGAAATGATGGCAGGTGCTATAAATGTGGTAAGATTGGACACATTGCAAGTGAATGTCCTGAAGACAAAAGAAGGTATCCTTAGTGGCAATTTAAAAACAGAACCTTTAGTTGTTAGAGTGACGAGGATACATCAAAATATGACCATGAAGACAATGCAAATGTCTACTTCATGGATATAGGCGAAATCAGCCAGATAAACAAGGATTTCTGCAAAAATTGTCTTAATTTGAAAGATCTCTTAGATCGAGCCATTATAGACTTGAAGGAATCTTTTGAGAATCTTCGATCCATAAAATATGAGAAAAATGCATTAAAAATTAAACTCGAAATTTGCATTGTTGAACGAAATTTATTGGACAAAGAAAACCTTGATCTTAAAAATCGGTTGAAAAATGTTCAAAAACATTTTAGCTCCAATAGATCTTTCAAGTAAACTATATCTCAAAATGATTTTCCTAGTCATTTTGGTTCTAATCAACCTAGTCAACTATCCTATCATTACTGTGAAATGTCTGGACACATCTACTCCAGGTGTCGATTTCATCGCTCAAGCCTTCCAACATGGTCTAGAAAGTTAAGAGCACTGCCAACCAAAAAGGACCCAAAACTATTTGGGTACCAAAAAAATAAAAATTGATCTCATCTTGTGGGAACATCGCACTAAATCTAAAGGAAAATGGTATCTTGACAGTGGATGTTCAAATCACATAACAGGCAACAAAAATCTGTCCAAATCGGTTGCTGAATTTAATGGTAACGTGTATCGTGTGAAGGGTTTAAGGTACAGTATTAGTCAACTATGTGATGTCAATCTGGAAGTAAGATTTAAGAAAACTTGATGCATTATTGAAGATGTATCAGGATGGGCAATTCTTCTAGAAAGCAAAGACAAAAATGTTTACATACTAGACTTAGTAAAGAGATCAACAAGCCACATTTGTCTGGCATCCATCTCTGAAGATCCTTGTATGTGGCATAAAAAGCTAGGTCATGCAAGTATGAGACTAACTGAAAATCTTGCTAGATTGGAACTGGTTATTGGACTCCCAAAACTAGACTACACAAAGAATCACATTTGTGATGCTTGTCAAATGGGTAAGAAAACAAGGAATGCTTTTCAGTCAAAAGACACTACTCTACTACAAAGTACTTCAACTTCTTCACATGGATCTTTTTGGTCCAACTAGAACGGCAAGTATTGGTGGTAAGAGGTATCTATTTGTTGTTGTTGATGATTGTTCCCGTTTTACTTGGGTTATGTTGTTAGCTAACAAGGATGATACCTTAAAAAAATTGGAGTTATTTTGTAAGAAAGTATACAGAGAAAAGGGTTACTACATTACTTCTATTAGAAGTGATCATGGAGGAGAATTGAAAGCAGAGCCTTTGAAAAATTTTGCAATGAAGAAGGGCACTCAAACAATTTTTTTTCTCTTCTTTCTCCTCAACAAAATGGAGTAGTTGGGAGGAAGAACAGAACTCTTCAAGACATGGCTAGAACCATGATATATCAAACTCTCTTCCTCACCATTTCTGGGCTGAAGTGGTAAGTGTGGCTTGTCATATTCTTAACTGGTGTTTAATCTGACCCATTCTCAAAAAGACTTCATACGAACCATGGAATGAGAAGAAACCAAATATCAGCTACTTTTATCCATTTGGCTGCAAATGTTTTGTTCACAATAATGGTAAGGATAATCTAGGTAAATTACACCCTAACAGGGATGAAGGTATCTTTCTTAGTCACTCTAACTCTAGTAGAGCTTATCAAACTTTTAACGAACATACCTCCACTGTTGAAGAATTTGTACATGTTTTTTTTTATGAATCTAATCCCATTTCTGAGAAAAGATATAGTTTGGATGATGAAGATGCTACTAATAGTAATACAGTAACTCCACAAGCAGTTGTAGAAAAGGATCAGTCGACTACTGTTGAAGAAAGTGAACAAATAGTAGAAATTGTTCCCAATGAATGGAGAAATAAGACCGACTACCCCAGAAAGTTTATCATCGAAGATGTTAATAATAGAATGAGAACAAGGGCATCGAGTAAAAGAAATGCCTACGTCGCTCTTATAGCTCAACTTGAACCAAAAAAGGTAGAAGAAGCACTAAAGAATAATGATTGGGTAAACACTATGAAGAAAGAGCTAGATCAACTTGAAAAGAATCAAGCCTGGACTCTGGTTCCTAAACCTGAAAATGTCAATATCATTGGGACAAAATGGGTATTTAAAAACAAGCTAAAGGAGGCTAGAGAGGTGACCAGAAATAAAGCTAGACTGGTAGCTCAAAGTTACTCTCAACAAAAAGGAGTCGACTATGAAGAAATATTCTCCCCTGTAGCAAGGTTAGAGTCCATTTGAATTCTTCTTGCTTATGCTGCGGTTTTCACTTTTCATGTTTTTAAATTGTCAAAAGCTCTTTATTGACTCAAACAATCTCCCCGAGCATGGTATGAACGCCTAACCAAATTTCTCTTTGTACATAGTTTTTCACGAGGAAGAATTGATACTACCTTGTTTATTAAAAAGTCTTCCTCAGATAATATTATTATTTAAATTTATATTGAGGACATTATCTTTGGAAGTATTAGCCCTGATTTGTGCAAAGACTTTGCCAACTTTATGCAAAGCGAATTTGAAATGAGTATGATAGATGAGTTAACCTTCTTTCTGGGTCTTCAATTTTTTTTTCAATCTGATCATGGGATCTTCATCTGTCAAAGTAAGTATACTAAGGAGTTGATTCAAAAATTTGGAATAGAGAATGCAAAGTCCATCAATACCCCTATGAGCCCTTCATGCAACCTAGACCTAGACGAAAATGGTAAGAGTGTTGATATAGAGATATGATTAGATCATTATTTTATCTTACTGCTAGTAGAACTAACATCATGGTTAGTGTCTACAAATGTGCTAGATTTCAGGCTGCTCCCAAAGAATTCCATTTAACTGCTGTAAAGAGAATTATTCATTTTTATTTGTGGGAACTATCTCTTTTGGTCGCTGGTATGAAAAATCTTCTACTTTTCATCTTCGTGGATTTTCAGATGCTGATTACGCAGGTGACAAAGTCGATAGAAAAAGCACTAGTGGTTCTTGTCAATTTCTTAGAGACTTCTTAATCTCCTGTAATGGCAAGAAACAAAATTGTGTATCCATCTCCATCACTGAGGCAAAATATGTTACTATTGAATTATGTTATACTCAGGTTCTTTGGATGATTCAATAATTGAGTGATATTGATACCAATGCTATACCTGCTCAAATTTTATGCAATAACTCTATTTGTCTGACTAAAAATCCTGTGCATCGTTTTAAAGCTAAGCACATTTATATTAAACATTATTTTATTAGAGATCATGTTTGAATGACAATATTGAATTTGCTTTTGTGAATACTGAAAATCAATTGGCAAATAGTTTTACAAAACCTTTGCTTGAAGAAAGATTTTGTTTTCACAAAAATTCTTTAAATATTATCCCCAAATCTTTTTAACTTTCTGATTAAGTATCTTTTCACCACATTAAGTACGTGTATTTATTATTTTTGTTGCTGTATTGTGTGTCTGTCCATTTGTGTCTACCTTTTGGCTAACTGTTTCTTGTTATATGTTGAAATGTCTTACTTGAACTGATTTTGTATTTTGTTAATGACCATTTCTACCATGGTGCTATGTAATACTTTTGTTGCATATTGTTTCTTGTTGTTTCTTTTTTGCTGATGACAAAGGGGGAGAGAAAAAAGACTAAGTACTAGTAAAGTAAATCGACTACCTTGTGCAAAAATTCATCACCCTATGCAAGAATTCTGGGGGAGCACCTATGCTACCGGTCAAGGGGAGTAAAGTCAAGAAGTCGACTATATGCTTATACACTCAGGAAAGTTGACTACATTAGCACTAGTATTGTCATAATTAAAAATGGGAAGATTGTTAGTGCTAATATATTTCGATTGATGACAAATTGCAGAAAACAACAAAAAGGAAACAATCCAACCAAGGCATGACATGGAAGCATCTATCAAGAAAATCTGGCTGGAGGCACAAAGAGCATAATTATTTGAAGCAATCAATCTAACACTAAGCAAGAAAGGAAAAAAAATCTGGAAACACAATCAAACATATTTGGACTGGAAAGAATAAATCAAATATCTAGTGAAAAAGGAAAATTATCTGGAAAATCAATCAAATATCTTTGGATTGGAAAGAATCAATAAAGAGAAGATCTTACTGCTGCAAAATTGGAAAGACCTGAGAAGATTCTGCTACTAGCTTCTTTAAAAGTTTTATTCTTGGAAAAAGAATCGATTAGATAATAAGAAGATTAGAAAGATCAATTTTATTAGTGTTAAAATTGTATTGATGAAGATTGCTTATAGGTAATGCATCAAAAAGGAGACATATCTTCATAAGGAATAAAGACAATCAAGATCTGCCAGATTCAAGTAACAATAGGAAAAGTGCATCTTTTAGAGATAGAATCTCGACACAAAAGGAAAAAGATAAGTTGCTAAAGTTGTGGCAAATCAATCACAGATTTGAGAGAAGATCACTACCATGAAAGAATCTAGGATTAACGGAAAGATTGGTTAAAGATTCAGCAAATCAATTAAAAGATCAATACCAAAAGATCCAAGATTGAAGACAATTATATCCATAAAAGAACTGGGTCAGGAGCTAAACAAGGAAGGAAGATCTGATTAGCTGCCTACATAAAAATCTTTACCTTATTCTTGGAAAGAGGATCCATCAAAGCTTAAATCCAAGGATCAACTCTCTTGGGATGCCATCTCTTCTACATAAAAGGAGGCATCCAGGATATCTCAAGACTCATACAAGCCTACTGCATTTCAAGCCATTCTTCAAAGCTCTTCATCTTTAGAAAATCATTGTAAACTTTAGACTAGTTATTGTGAAAGAAAAAGAAAGAGAAAAGAAGAAAACAAATTGAAAGAGAGGATTGTATCAATAGAAAAAAAAAACATAAAAAAGGAGAGAAAATTTGAGTTTAGTTTTAAGTTCTATTTCTTGTAACCATCACTCTATTAAAGACTTGAAGAGATATCCCTTGCAACCCAAGGGGACTGGGCCTAGGATTCACATTGCATCCGAATCAGTATAAAAACATCCGGTGTTGAATTTTCCTTTTATGCACTTTACTTTTCTACTTACTTATATATCTATTTTAATTAGTCGACTATCTCGTATACTAGTTGACTATCTCAATACAGGCTTAAGTTAAGAAAAAGGAAGAAAAATCAATTCACTCCCCCCCCCCTTTGCACTTTCAAAAGGTGCTTCCGTTCATGTTCTAAAAAGCTAAGACGAATAAATATAAGTTAAGTAGTCTAAAGTCTGGATTGGCCGAAAGCCTTTATATGTAGAGCCTTAAAGTCACATAATGCAAGAATGGATTTCTCATCTTTAAGCTTCTCCAGAAATGCCCCATGCTTTTCGGCGAAATCTTCCCCTAGAGTCACAGTTTTATGGTCCATGTTGGAGTGTAAGTAAGTCCTAGTTATTTAACAGTAAAGAAACAGATAATTATAGGCATGATAGAATGTATTTTCCGATCTTACAGTTCAGTTTACTAGTGGTTTCACCACAACCAACACACAAATTAAGTCTGTCAATAGGTAATGGACAATAGTGTTGTATAATCTGTACTGTACCACAGGAATGAATGATATTTCAGGTGGAAACTTACCAAAGATAGCGCCAGTTGGAAGTTTCTCAGCATTTTCCAAGGATACAAAGCCATCATAGAATTTGCATGGGACAACATCATGGGCGCACTCCTTCATGATTGTATTAATTGTAAAGGTCAACTGAACCTCTTTATGCACAGACGACTAGTTGAGGTTCACACAATCCAAGTGACTAACAAGAATGTTTTAACTCTTATTTGGTTTCGAGGAGTCCTTCCATGTTTCAATGTGCTTGTTAAATAGTGTTGCTTGAATCTTTGTTCCCTAGTATTGAGCAATAGATGGCGACATTAGATAGAAAGCCTGAAAGGTTGTATAGTAAAAGTACTACTGTAAGTGACAAAAGTGGTACCTTTTTATCAACTAATATGATCGTTTTGTAAGTCCCTTCATGCCTTGAATTCTTGCAAGGTATTATTGAGCCCTGTCGTATGACCAAGACTCACATCACCGAAGAAGCAGAGCTTCTTGGTATCACATTTATCGGAATGCTATGTTTTGCTAGTTCAATTTCAGTGGACATGACAGCTGAACCTGGATGAGGACAGGAACATATAGAGATGAGATGTCCAATGTACCCAGCAATTGTAAATTTATTTTGCTAGCAGGAACGCGAAAAAGAAGCAAAATTGTTGGTCGCAGCAACTGGTGGTGTTTTGCCTTGCAAGAGTGATCAATTCATGTTCTGTGGAGCAAATGCAATTAGCACCTGAAAAATGTACGAGTCGTAACTTTAGAGAATTTATCTGAATATTCAGGTCTGTTCCAAGTTATTATTGTGACGCGACCGTACTTTAACTCTGACGATCTGCCCGGCCTAGCAAACTTATAATGTTCAAGTTGCTAGTCAGCCTATTCCCGAAGCTTAGTAGAACTTAGAAAGACTAAGCTTAAGAAAACTTGACGAAGGAACCTTGTCTTTGGAGGAACAAAGAAAGAACTTTGTATTAAGAAAACTTGAAAGCTCTTTACAAGACTTGAATGTTTCTTGATTTGCTTTCTTGTTTCTGGATGCCTAAAATGACTAGCCTAAGGCCTATTTATACTTTCCCTAACTCTAAATGGACGGCCAGGATCATTTTGATCCAATGGCTACCATTGATGGCCTAGAAC
>JAABOM020000002.1:15642476-15653594 GCA_011800125.2 Solanum clarkiae
TAACTTTTACTTATCCATTAACAACCCAAATACCACATTATCAAATTTTCTTGACTGAGGCCGAACTGTGCAAAAATAATTCAGAAAACATTATCTAAGCCCACAACTCTATATACAAAGAATCAATAATCTAAATTCTAGAAATACAGAATAATGAGCAGAAGAATGAAGATGAAGGAGATACGTACATAAAAGAGATGACGAGATCTGTATCTCGCCAGAGAGGGGAGCGACAAGACGAGGGAGATTTTGTGGTGGTTTTCCAGCTGGCTGATTCGCCGCCGCTGCTGCTGCCACCAGTGGTCGTTCTCGGGTGATTTTTGACTGTAAGGGAGAGAAAAATAGACGAAGGAGAAAATGGAGTTGAGGGAGATGGCGGTTATGGTTTGTTTGGGTTGAAATGGTGAGTTAAGGTTGAAAATGGAGGAGAGGAGAGGGTGATTGTTAGTTTGGATTTTTTTTTTTGGTTGAAAAATGGTGAGTTGGTGAGTGGTGTTGTTGTTGAAAAGAAGAAGAGGAAAATTTTCGTGTGGAAAGGAAAGAGAGTGAAAAAGGAAGGGACACATGGGTCCCACGTAAAAAGAAAAAAAAAATAAAGTAAAAAGTAAAAAGTAAAAAGAAAAAAGTAAAAGTAAAAGTAAAAAACAAAAAGAGAAAAGGAAAAAGGAGGGGACACGTGGGGTCGGGAATATATAAATTTGAATTTTCAAAATACACGATAAATTAAATCAGATCAATTAACATATAGAAGTTAAGTTACATAACATCAAAAAATAAAATAATAATAAGGAATGCTAAAAACACACAAATATTTGAGTCAGATTGAATATTAAAAATACCTATTTTTTAATCAAAATAGGCTATAGGACGGACAAAATTGAGTGTCAACAACGACTAATAACGAAAAGCACATAACAATATGTAAATATGGTAAACTTAACACACATACGACAGATAATGACAAATATGATAGAAAACACGACTATTCCTGCTACCCCACTATATCCCAAGGCCAGACATCCACCTAACTCTACCAACCAATTAGCTTGCTACTCTAATTCGCGACCTCCACTCCTTTCTATCTAAGGTCATGTCCTCGGTGAGATCAAGTTTCGTCATGTCTTGTTTGATCACCTCCCCTCAATTTTTCTTCGATCTACCTCTACCCCTCCGTGTAGCTCCCAGAACCAATCTCTCGCACCTCCTAATAGGAGCATCGGTACTCCTTCTCTGCACATGTCTAAGTCATCGCAATCTCGCTTCCCTCATCTTATCTGCCACAGGGGTCACCTCTAGCTTCTCTTGAATGGTCTCATTCTTTATCTTATCACTCCTGGTGTGACCACACATCCATCTCAACATCCTCATCTCTGCGACATGCATCTTCTGAACATGTGCATCTTTTATTGGCCAACACTCCGCCACATGTAGTAAAGATGGTCTAACCACCATTTTGTAAAACTTACCTTTGAGTTTAGGTGGTATTTTCTTGTCACATAGTACTCCCGAGACAGGCCTCCATTTAGTCCATGCTGCCCCAATACGATGTGTGACATCATCGTTGATCTCATCACTACTCTAGATGATGGACCCCAAATACTTAAAGTTTCCTCTCTTGGGGATAGGTTGAGTGGCAAGTCTCACATCAATGTCTGCTTCATCCCTCGCAACACTGAATTTGCACTCCAAGTATTCTGTTTTGATCATGGTTAGTTTGAATCCTTTGGACTCCAAGGCATGTCTCCAATCTTCCAACCTATCATTAACTTTAGTCCGAGTCTCATCAATTAGTACTATGTCATCTACAAATATCATACACCATGGAACCTCCTCCTGGATAGATCGTGTCAACTCATCCATCATCAAGGCAAACAGGAAAGGGCTCAACACAGATCCTTGATGGAGTCCCATCTCAACCACATATTTTCACAATATAAAAAAATAAAATCGTTAAATTGCCATGTCAAAATTTTATTTTGTTAATTATTTTAGTTGGGTGATTTTGTTGATACAAATGTCTTATTGAGTGACAAATTAATTTAGTTGAGTGATTTTGTTGATACAAATGCCTTATTGAGTGATTTTATTATATAAAAAAAAGCTCAATAAATTTATTAGATAAATTCTAGATTCAACAATTTTGAAGGAGTTTTGCAAATTTTTCAACAGATTAGTTTTTTCTAAATTTTGATTTTTTTTATTTATATTATTATGTTAATATAAATTCATAATGCTTATTTATGCTTCAATTGCATATATAAATTGTATTCTCTAACACCAAAATCATATAAGACAACTTGTTACACAACTCTTAACAGCCTTCTGCAAAGCCCATGCCTAGACAATTGGAGGCTGAATGACAAAAAAACAAGGGCTTAACATAGTGAAAGTGAACACAACAACAAAGACGGGTTTGACTATTGTTAACTTGTTTTGTGATGAAGATTTGACTTTATTTGTCTTGCAAATATTGTTATACTACATAATAAGGAGACAACAAATTATTCCCCTGTTTAATGTAATACTAACAGATTTGGACTTTTCAAGTTAGGAAGTAAAATAAAATTTTCCAAATTAGAAGTAAAATAATTAAAAATTAATAATAATAATAATTCCCCGTCTGTGGGGATCTAACACACGATCACGTGTGGTTAAAAGCTACGCACTCTACCACTGAGCTAAGACGGCTGAATTGACATGATAATGTCAAAAATAATATATATCTATTGTTGTTTTAGTATCCCCATGATAAAAGTATTTGGCACTCTTCTATTCTCATGGGTATCTAACTATCATTTATCCATCTCAATTAGTGCCTAATTGAATCATAAACAACTTTCTTTTGTTCAGTCAATTGTTATCATAAACAACTTTATTTTGTTCCGTCAATTGTTGACAAATATATAGATATATAAAGCTTGAGTTCATTTTGTATGAAAATAATTAATTTTAAATTTTTCACCAAAGATTTTTAGAATTGTATCTGATTGACTTGTTTTTCAAATGGCTAAATTTTTTTTAGAATTGTATTTGATTGACTCAAAATCGGATCACGATTATAAAAAAATAAAGGCTGAAACAATCACAACATAACATAATCTCAAAACTTGGAGTCATGAGTACAAGAGCATTTAAAGCAGTACCAAGAGTAAATATAAATGTCTCAAAATGGGATATAAAGCTGGTATGTCTGATACATAGTCCGAAAGGAAAGAAAATAAAAGAAGTCTCAAAGATCCACGACGACTCGAAGTCTGAACCTCACTTTTAAGATTTGGATGACTGAAGAAAAACTCTGGTAAAATGAATTAACTACCTTGTCGGGGTCCTGTGCTTGACCTACAAGGGGAGAAACAAAGTAGGGGTGAGCACATCGAAGTATACCCAGTAGGTTCAACCGACTAGATAAAAGAAATCGAACAAGAATGTAATAATGAAGAATCTTATCACCAATATCAAAAGGATTGGTACATAATACAATAAAATCATGAATAATGACAAATACATAAAGTAGTGAACCAATCCAAAGATATAATACAATGTTATGCATGAATGCAATGGCGTCGCAAGCCATATTGCATTCAGGCCATGTATGGAGTGAGATCATGACAGTTAATCTCATACTATTACTTCATATGCAAGGATAATTTATCTCAATACTAAAAAGACGTTTGGACATGCGATTTCATCTTGTGATTTGAAATCATGAGATAAAATATCATTTGAAGATGCAAATTTATCCCAGATTCATATCATAATTTCACATTTTCAAATACACAAAAATTATTCCTCAAGTTTATAATTTGTAAAAGAAAACCCCCCAACCATTTGATATCTATATATTTTTTGTGAGAATATCAAATGTATGATGAAATATTTACAAAGTATGAATATGATGATATAATTACTACTAAAATAATCATATTTAATTTTATTTAAAAAATAATACACTATAATTTATGTTCAATTTTACTTTTTCATTGAACTACAGATTAATCAATAAATATTATTTTTTTTAAATATTATTGTGAAAGTATATTATATTTTCTTATAAAATTTTAACTATTTAATAAAATATTAGAATAATTTTAATAATTCTCACAACTTATAAAAATTTTATATTAATAAAAGAACATATATAATTTAAATTAGATGCTCAAACAAAACCCGTTAAAAGGGCCCTAATAAAGGTTTGCGAATTGCGAGGTTTCATAGAGGTAGATCTATAAGCTTCTTTCTCAAATCTCAATTTTCTGAATTTGGAGACGACAATGGCGCCTCTTCCAGCACCATACTCTGGAACTAGCACTCTTGCTCTGGTAATCGTTTTAGTTCGTCTCTTTGATCCGTCTACTAACATCATCTCACTGTACTTGTGAATAAAATTCCCGTTTATTAATGATTCTTTTGTTCTTAAACTATTTTCGTTGTTGACGGCAGGTCGCGCGCGCATCGGCATTCACCTTTGGACTCGTTTATGGAAGCGTTAAGCTCAAATATCTCAGGGTATTTTCCTCCCCTTTTGAATTTTTTTAAATTTTAGATAAGTGATTACTTAAGGTGCTGAAATGAAATAGGACTGAATAAAGCGGGATATACACATGATTTATCTAGACTATTCTGAAATTGAAGCTTAGCTGGTTGACCTATAATTTTTTTTAAAAAACAAAGGTTTCCTTTCCACTGAGATATGGTGAAAGTTGATCTCTCTAAGGATATTAGTAGGGTTAGGCTGAATTAGGATTTGTCGTGTCTTTATGTCTTATGTATGTTAATTTTATTATATTTACATACTAGCATTTTCTATTTCCTTTTCTTTTTCTTTTCTTTTTGTTCATATCTAGATTCCAAAGGGCTATGATGGAATAAAGCAAAATGGCTCTTTAAACTGTCTGGGCTTCTTTCAATTGTGAAGTAGCAGTTAGTCAATGCAACTTTCGACGCTCATCATGGGTCATCCGGAAACAGTCGCGCTATGTTTTTAAACATAGAGGTCAGGCTGCGTATATCCGACCCCTCCTTACCCCTCAATGGGCGGGAGCCTTTGAGGCATTGGGGTAATGTTGTTGTTGTTGTTGTTGTTGTTGTTGTTGTTGTTGTTGTTGTTGTTGTAGTTTATTCTGCTCATGGGTTTTTGAGATGAGGGTTCATAGGAAACAACCTCTCTATCTCTGCGAGGTAGTGGTAAGGTCTGCATACATTCTAGCCTCCCTAGACCCAACTTGTTGGATTCCACTGAGTATGTTGTTGTTGTTGTTTGTCCTTTCGATTGATTAATTCAGATATTGCACGGGATTTTTTCCATCCGATCTTTTACTCGAAGTTCCTTAAATCTTATGATTCATTCACCTTTAAGTTTTGTGTACCAGACTTTTAGTTCTCCATGTACAATGAAATGGGCATATGTTATGCAGAACAGACATAGCTGATTCAAATAGCCAATCTAGATAGTTTAGGATTTGTAATGTTGGTTGATTGATAGACTTTGAACTGCAACCTGGCTTTTGTGAGATTCTTAATGGGCTTATGAACAGAGCAGAACAGATATGTAAGTTAGATAGAGCCAACCCAACTAGTCTAGAATTGAGGCTTAATTGGTTAGTAGTTGATTATTTTGAAAGATTCAATCTGCCCGGTTTCTTTTTCTTTCTTCGATATGGTATTACATTTTCAATTCCAGATATGATAACAAGCCCCGTTTAAATAATTCCTAAGTAGATGATTGGATCAATTGCTAGGTATTATTGTTAATGAGGTGACTAATAAGGTGACTAACCTCCTAAAGTAAATTATATATCAGAACAGTAGCAACTGAATGTTTCTCTAAAGAACTTGATCAGCTTCAGATAGAATCAAGTATGATTTTGAGGACTGATTGCTAGTCTTTCTACTTTGGCTTTGCTGCAAAGAGTTTAGCCAAAATGATCCTCCAACTATTGCCTCAAGTCTCGTATAGTTGATCAGTAAAAATGACCTGAATAGTCCTTCGACTTGCTATGCTCGTGACCAAAATTGTCAAACATGAACTGGGTTCAGCAATTAGAGAAACACTACTCACATTGCTGCTTAATGTAAATGGTAGTATTAAAAAACTAGTTCATTGGAAACCACTTCTTTCCCCAATCTTGTTTGAAGCATCAGAACTCTACATTTTCTGACATAAGATTGGTGGAAGCAGTCATCTGTGCTTTATCATCCATTTCTTCAGTAGAATTGTCTCCTTATTTTGTATTTTAACAATACACATCTGTTTAAATTGGCACACCCAACTTAGCCAAAACACAATTTCGATTAACACAATCCAAGATCTTAACATCTTACCATTGTAATTGTGCAATAAGAACAATGGTTTAGTCTCAGAGAAGTTGGATTAACTGGTTAACTATATGAATCTTAACTGACATTTTGCTCTATTTAAACGCATCTAAGGCCATTACTACATAAAATAGAAATATTAACAAAAATAAAATAAAATAAATTTGTTAATAAAAATATTTTTTAAAAAGGAAATAATAATAAAAACAAAAATAAGTACTAGATGTTTGTTGAATTTTCTATTGATGTAAGTTACTTTTAAATTCAAAAATTTTCTATTGATGTATAAAAGGTTTAGTTCTAACATGACTAAAAATGTATGCACAAGTAATAGTTGTTATATTTCTAAGCGGTCGTTTGGTGTGAGGGATAAAAATAAATAATCATGAGATAAAATTTTCATATCTTGTATGGTTGTTAAGTTTGGGATAACTTATCTCACCATTTATACCATAGTGATGGATAAGTTATCCCATATATATGGTGGAATAATTTGTTACATGATAACTTATCCTAGGATGGCTAATCCCAGGATAGCTAATCCTGGGATGAGTTGTTCCCTACCAAATGACCGCTAAAAGGCTAAACAACTCCTAGAAAATATAGGACGTAAAATAAAAGAGCTTACACACTAAAACATACTTTCAACTAATAGATATCTTTTATTTGATCTTTTACTTCCATTGTACTCCATTGTTCATTGACTTTGCATGGCAAAGAAACTGTAGACCCTTCGAGACAACTTCCTTTCAAGTGATACCTCGTCCCTCGTAACATCTTCACTTACCATGGTTTCATATCTATGGATCGGGGCATAAGGCAGTCAACATAGGACATGATCATGCCATCTCAAGCAACCTTCTCTCATTTTATCTTCCATTTGTTTTTTGAACCTTCTCGCCATTGTGGTAATTTCTAATCTTGTTTAGTCTTATATAATTATACATCCATCTTAGCATCCACATCTCTGCAATACTCATCATGCAGATGTGTTAGACTTTTGCAACCTGGAACCCAACGTTTACTCCATTATTACAATTGTAATTGTGAATGAGGTAGTCCCTTTCTATATCTGATTTGATATGCTTTACTTTCTATATGTGATTTGATATTCTTGACTTGAGCTAAGAATCTATTAAAAACAACCTCTCTACCTTCACAAGGCAAGGGTTAGGCTATGTAGCCTCCAGCCTCCAGCCTCCACTGAACTGTGCGATTACACTGGGTATGCCATTGTTATTATTGCAAATGAGAAAAAATGGTAGGCTAAGATTTCGTGTGCTGGTATTTTTTTAAATCTATATCCAAGTTAGCAATTTATAAATAGATAAATTTGTTGATTGTTAGTATATGACTTGGTTTCTTCCCCCCCGCAAATACTGCTGTCTAACAATGATGTGATGGGCTTTGTAATAGAATGATAATTTGGTCACTTTAGATCATGGACTAAGTGAAACCAGAAGGGATGGTCTATGGATTATCTAGGTAGACCGTGAGGATCTTATTTCCAAAGGAAGAAATTTTGATGGAAAATAGTAAACAAGATATAAAATAAGGTCTATGCATAATCACCATCTTTTCTCTGTCATAATATTCATCTTTTTCGACTGCAACCGAAGCTTAAGAACCACCAGGATTGGTTGACTTGATCACAAACATATTATTTTATGTAGCTTTTTAAACTTCAAACACCAAGCCAAATTGAAGATGCAAGAGAGAACTTCCACCATTTTTTTTAATGACAAATTCGCTACCCTTTGGATGCGCACGGGGTAAACCTCTGCTCCTATGTATTGCAAACCATATAGCAGAGATAACACGCATTAGGCAAGCCCGGTGCAACGAGCTTGTCCCAGAAGGCAAATCCCTTGCTTTCGGTGGCAAGGGGTTTCGAACTTGAGACCTCCAACATGAAAGTCTGAAGTCCAAACCACTAGGCCATCCCGAAGGGTTAAACTGCCACCATCTTTTCTATGTCATAATATTCATCTTCTTCTACTGCGGCCAAAGCTTTAGAGAACTACCAGGGTTGTTTTACTTGATCACAAGCACATCATTTACGTAGTCTTTAAAACTTAAAACACCAAGCCAAATTGGAGATGCAAGAGAGAAACTTCCACACTTGAATAGGAAGCTCTCTTGAAAATTTGCCTTCTTGGAAGAGCAAAAATACCTCTATAAGAGACTTTTTCTTCTGGACAGAGCAAAGGAGAAAGCTTTATAAATTTCATCTTTGTTATATTGTTGTTGTAAAGTTCCGTTCTTTCTTCCGTCATTCCTATTTCTTGATTTTTGTTTTTGGTATGCTGCTCCGCCAACAAGGAGGAAAAGGCAGTCCAATTATCCAGAGTTTCGAACCTTATGCCACTAGTCCTTGAGGATTTCTCAGTTATCAAAATAAATAAATAAATAGAATCTCCTGTATTTGATAATTATTGAACACCATTCCTGTCCAAGCATATGGGTTTCAGGTCCTACTTATTATTTGCTTCAAGAACTAATCTCAGTGCTCTCTGATTCTTTTTCTTTCGACTAATGCTTGTCACTTTAGTTGAGATGGATAAATGCGGTCCGATCATCCACCGTGTTTCAAACCTTATTAGTCCCTGTGCATTTTTCGTTTATCAAATAAAAACAAAAATAGAATCCCCATAATTGATAATAATGAACACCATTCCTGTCCAATCATACAGGTCATAGCTCCTGCTTATTATTTGCTTCAAGAACTAATCTTGGTGCTCTTTGATCCCTTTTTTTCCCAACAAATGTGTGTCACCTTAGTTGAGATGGATTCATTTGGGTTAGGGGAGCTCCTCCTCCTCTTTCATAGTGGAGGGGTGCTTTATCTGGGGTTTGTTCTCAAATCTCTACTGGATAATATGTAGTTAATGCCACCCAGAAATTCACAGAAGCGGTGCGTCGTGAGAATATCATTGTTATATTGGAACACGACTTTCATTGTTATATTGGAAGTTCCTGTGCTACTTATCCTTGTATCAACTCTTACTATATATTTATATGTATTTTTATTCTCTAGAGATGTTTGTAATGATAGTTATTTCTATCTGTTTGCCTTTTTCAATCAGAGTAATTGTGACACTTGTCCCTTGTATACTCATTTTAGGCGAAGGCCAAGTCTCAAAAGAAGGCTGAAGCTAAGGCACATCATTGAAAGATAGCGCATGATGGATTCACTATTTGCTGATAGAATAAGATGGTCACTGATTAAATTTTATCACTTTTTGCCTGATGGTTATAGGATAACTAGATTCTGACTTGTAGTTCAATATTGTGTTTGAGAGATTTTAGGTAGTTTTGTGCATTTTAATGGTTCAGTGGTTTCTCGGCAGTCCATTTCCAATGACTAGAAAATAATCTTGTTTGTTAGACAAAATCCCTGAGGCCAAGTGATAGTTATCCATCAATCATGTAGATATGTTGATTTACGGTCATGCGGAGCTAAGAATTTACTGTGATTAGTCCAATGGTTTCTGTGAAAAAGTAGAAGCACTCATTAGTCAATATCCTGTTTTCAAAGAGCATACAGTAATAAGCTCAATCAATGGAGGTGATGGATGTCGATGAAATTTTGAGGAAAAATGATCGAGTGTTAGCTATTCTTCAATTAGGGTGGCAACTAAAGTCGCATCACGGCCAATGACAGATGTAGCTTATTAGTCATGGCTCCAATGATAACGACATGGAACATCAATATATATATATATAAATATTTTCAGGTAAATGTAAGTGGCACAAAGAATCTTGTGCACAAATTGGCACAAAACCCCTTTTTAAGGGTAATTTAGTAATTAAAAAAATTGAAAAAGGTTAGATGTGTCATTTCATTTAATTTTTCCCCCAAAATGTCTTTCAAACTTTTTACCCATTGAGTTATTCTCTTTTGGGTAGTAACCATTAATTATTAATTTTTCTCCACATATTAACTTTCCCTACAAAATTATCAACTTACAAAAAATATACAGTCTTTTGGAGGTCTAAAATTTTCCTAAAAAAGTAAATACAGTTAAAACTTATTTCATTTGTTCGGTATTGAATTGAATAAATAAATAATAATATTTTATTTTATTTCAGTTTCATAAAGAAATTAAAAAAGTATTTTCCAATTAATTTAATAAATATTTTATTCTATTTAATTGTTTTTATTAAAATCAGTGGTCGATATTCTCTTTAAAATAGAATATCAATTTCCAGAACTCGATAATTTTAATCTAATAAATAAAAGGAGTATATTTTTTATTTTTTCCGTCACAACAGTTTAATACCAACATTTTAAGGTCGTTGTATTAACTTTTTTAAAAATAGAATATTAGCTTCTAGAGGTCAGTAATTTTAATCTAATCAATACACCGAGTGCACTTTCATTCCTTTTAATCCAAAATAGTTCAATATCGACAACTAGAAATCGTTATATTAATTTTTTTAAACAGAACATCAATTTTCGAATCGATAATTTTAATCTAATAAATAAAAAGAGTACACTTTCAGTCCTTTTAATCACCATTATTCATTATACCCATGATCCTACAACCCTCATTCCCGCTCTTTATTTCCTTTTCCATTACTCTATCTGTTGACATCCAATTTTGACCAACCTATATTTCTTTTGGATTGTCATTTGATTAAATAGGTATTTTAGAATTTTTTAAAATAAAAAGATTTATTTTCAATTTCATCCAAATAATTTTGTGTCTTTTTAATATTCTTGATTTTTCAAAA
The DNA here is from genome assembly GCA_011800125.2 of Solanum clarkiae. Lineage (NCBI taxonomy): Eukaryota > Viridiplantae > Streptophyta > Magnoliopsida > Solanales > Solanaceae > Solanum > Solanum clarkiae. Next base: position 15,653,529 of record JAABOM020000002.1, read on the forward strand.
TATGTTCGTTAATTAGTTAATCAATTTTTAAATTACCTTTATTATTATTATAATTATTATTAATTA
>JAABOM020000002.1:15660928-15678368 GCA_011800125.2 Solanum clarkiae
ATAGGAAGGGTGTATTTAAGTTTAGTTTGCCAAGTTGAGGGGTGTTTGTAAGTCACGTGTAGCGCGTAAATGACACATTTTTGTATATGAGTGTATTTAAGCTTAGTTCGCCAAGTTAGAGGGTATTATTAAGTTTATCAGTAGTTTAGGGACAAAACTAATAATTCGTGCCAAATTTAAGGATGTTTTTAGTACTTTTCTTTAAATTTAACCACATCCTTTTCTCGATAAGAAGGTATAGGTTTGAACATTGAATTTATGTGAGAAAAGATGGACAATGGACAGAATAGTCAACTTTTTAAAGCATTTATCGGTACTGGTGGGCGGGACCCCATATTGTCTAATGTACTTTGTTCGTTTCATTTTAGTTATCATGATAAGATTTGACATAATATTATTAAAAAATAAAATTAAAAGTGTTTTTTAACTAATATATTCTTTCTATAATTTGTTGGGAGTGGAGCGAGAGCGAAAGTGTGTATAAAGTGATAAATTTGAGAATATGAAAAAATGGATGCAAGATAAGTAAAAAAACTAAGGAACACATACATGATGGATAATATATATATATATATATATTGTGAGAGTATTAATATACCAAGTATTAAGGTAGTAAGAGAAATAACAAACTCTCACAATATATAAATAATAAATGTGTGTGAAGGAAAATATGAGAGAGTATGAAAGATAGTTATAAAAGGGAAGCTCTTTGTATTGATGTTTTTGTTTATTACAAATGAGGTAGGACTCCCCCTATTTATACTTGTTTGGGGATAAATATCTTACGATGCTTATCCTTATAATTCTACATTCTAGAAATGTCTTTTACAAAATATCTTCGAATACTTATTCAAGATATATCTAGAATTTGGGCCACGTTGTTATACCATAAATTGGGCCATTGTTATGCCATAAATTGGGTCACACTTAACAATCTCCACCTTGGCACAAGTTTGTGGCATTCTTCTCGTATGAACCTCAAATAACTTGGCATATGAGAAGACCAACTAAGCCTAAACAATATAATGATCAAACTTAGCCATTGGGAGTGTCTTAATAAGCATATCTGTGGGTTTTCTGAAGTATGAACCTTTTTAAAAGTGATTTCTCCTTCTGCAATTGTCTATTTGATAAAGTGATATTTGATTGAAATGTGCTCGATCTTGGAGTGATAGGCATCATTTTTGGTGAGGAATATAGCACTTTGGCTATCAGAAAACACATTAGTTATACCTACTAAGATCTATGACAAGATCATGCAACCATATTGCCTCTTTTATACCTTTTGTAGCTACTACGTATTCTGTATTAGTTGTAGATAGAGCAGTTTTAGATTGTAAAGAGGCCTTCCAACTTACTGCACCGGAACATAGGGTAAATATATAACTCGAAAGTGATCGTCTTCGATCTAGATCTCAAGCATAGTCAGAGTAAACGCACCCAACAATATCAATTGAAGAGTTTTGAGTTCTATCAAAGAAAAAACTACGTTAGAGCTGTTTATGAATGTCTTCGCGATGGACTTGATTTTACCAAAGATTATGAGAACGTGAACTCACAACTATTTATGCGTTGGAGAGATCGTTTCTGTGTTTGTGTCGAAGCACTTTTTAAAGCACAGGCTGAAACAAGTGAAATCAAAGAACATTACTTGAATGCTACTGTAGGTACATGCAAAGAAATGATCAAAAGAGCTATATTTGCTAGAAAATTGGGCGTTCCGATCATAATTTATGACGTGCCTTTTAGACAAAGAAATATCCACTTGATAACATTTCAATGCTCTTTACCTGAGTTGTGCATATGTCAACTAACCATACTTATAGCATATGCAAGATCAGGTGTAGTGCATATTATGGCATACATAAGGCTCCTTATTATACTGACATAAGGAGTGCTAGCTATTTGGAGTGCTAGCTATTTTTTCTTTCTCTTCCTCTGTACTTGGTCAATTTGTATATGATAGTTTAAAATAAGCAGCAAGATTAGTGGAGACAGTCTTACAACTTTTCATACTAAATTTATCAATGATCTTCTCAATGTACTTTTTTGTGATAGAAATAATTTTTCAGCTTGTCTGTCTCTATGTATTTTTATACTAAAAATCTTCCGTGCTGCACCAAGATCTTTCATCTCAAACTCTTTGTTGAGTTGAGACTACAAGTTGTTGATGAGGGACATGTCACAAGATGCAATAAGCATGTCGTCCACATACAACAACAAATAGATATAAACACCATTAACCTGCTTGAAGTAAACGCAATGTTCATACTGACTACGTATGTAGTCATGTCTAATCATGAATGAATCATATTTCTTATACCATTGTCTGGGAGCTTGTTTAAGGCTATATAATGATTTCTTCAAGTGACAAACGAGGTTTTCTTTCCTAGGCTCAGCAAATCCCTCTGGTTGCTTTATATAAATTTCTTCTTCAAGTTCTCCAAAGCAGTTTTGACATCGAGTTGCTATAACTCCATGTCAAACATGGTAACCAAAGCAAGAAGGACTCTAATAGAGGAATGATGAATAACGGGAGAAAATATTTCATTTGAGTCAATACCTTCTCTTTGATTGCAGCCTTTAAATACGAGACGTGCCTTCCATCTTGCATGTTCAACTCCTGAGATACCTTCCTTTAGCTTGTAAAGCCATTTGCAAGTAAGTGTCTTTCGGCACAGAGGAAGCTTGACCAGATCCTAAGTATCGTTCTTCCAGAGGCTTTCGATTTCCTCATTCATTGCCACAAACCACTGAGATAAGTTATGACAAGAAATAGCTTCGGAATAAGATGATGGTTCCACTCCAATCAAAGTTTCTTCACTAACTGAGAGTGCATAAGAAACATGTTCATGTTCAAGGTATTTTATAGATTTCGTGACTGGCCTTTCGAACGATACCTGGCAAGACGATAATTCGGCTGCTATAAACCTTTTGGATGATTAGTAGTAATAGTGTCATGTATCTCTTGATGTGCTTCATGACTGGATTGAGATTGTTGAGTGTCTGAGGAAGAGATATCATTAATCATGGGAGATTAACTTCTAGCTCTAGCTCCACCTTCTCATCAACACCTTCCTGATCATCTGTATTAGAAGAAATAGAAGACTTCGAACCAGAGGTTTTTAGCATAGGATTTTCATTGAAGGTGACATCTCTAATAAAAATGATCTTTTTAGTCTCAGGACATCACAATCTATAGCCTTTAGATTCAAAAGAATAACCAATAAAAATGTATTTTATAACTTTTAGAGATAATTTTTCATCATAATATGAGCATAAGCAGTACACCCAAGTACTTTAAGGAAAGAACAATTGATGGGTGTACCTGACCATACTTCCTCTGGAATCTTAAAGTTAATTACATTGTGTGGAGATCGATTGATGACATATGTTGCTGTAGAATAGACTTCAGTCCATAGATCCCGTTGAAGCCACATATGAGAATTGAAAAGCATGCAACGAACTCTCTCCAGAAGAGTTCTGTTTAAGCGTTCTGCAATACCATTTTATTGAGGTCTTTCGGGAAGTGTTTTATGTCTAGTAATACTAACTTGTGCACAGAACTCTGTGAAGTCTCCATCACAGAACTCCAATCCTCGATCTGTCCTCAGCTTCTTCACCTTTCTCCCTGTCTGATTTTTAACAAGAACTTTCCACCTTTTAAAGGCAGACAAAGCTTCACTTTTTTGTGACTCAAGAAAAAAGTTTAGACTTTACAAAAGAAATCATCAATGATGGTCATCATAAAGCACTTGCTAGAGTAAGTTGGGACTCTAAAAGGTCCCCACAAATCATAGTGGACATAATCGAGAATACCTTTAGAGCTATGAGTGGCAGTAGAAAAACTTACTTTCTTTTGTTACTCATAAATACAGTGCTCATAGAAGTCAAGCTTAGCCGTTCCAGGTGAGCCTAGAAGATCACGTCTGTTCAGGATATCCATGCCTTTCTTGCTTATATGAATAAAGCGCATGTGCCACAGACAAGTGTGATCAACATCAGAAAGAGAGGATCAAATGGCTATAGACTCTGTCACTGTATGTCCTTGCAAAATATACAGACTTCTATCTCTAATAGCCTTTAGGAAAATCAGGGCACCTTTGGAGACTTTCAGAACTCCACTTTCAACTGAGAATTTATAACCAAATTTCTCCAGAGTACCCAGTGATATCAAATTTCATTTTAAATCAGGAACATGTTGAACCTTGGTTAATGTTTGGATAATATCATCATGTGTCTTGATTTTAATTGAACCTATTCCAACAGCCTTGCATGGGAATCATTCCCCATCAAGACAGTGCCACAATCAACGGATTCAAAAGTGGTAAACCACTCCTTGTGAGGACATATATGATAGGTGTAACAAGCAACAAGAACCCATTCATTAAGACTCTTCTTAGAAGAAGATACGAGTAACACTGGGTCACCTTCTGAGTCTGTTTCAACAAAACTGGCTTGACATTTTTTTAAGGTTATTTGGATGTTTCTTCCTTTTCTTTCTTATTTTTCAATTCATAATATTCAGAAATTTTATATCCTGGCTTCTTACAATAGTGATAAGTTGTGTTAGTTTTATGTTCCCTGGATTTGGATCTTGAATTTCTTTTATGATTATTTATTTTTTCATGAGTCGTCCCTCTTACATTAAGTCCTTCAGCTTTATCTTCATAATATACTTCAAGGTCAAATTTTTCTTTAGAAAGAAGGGATGCTTTAACATCTTCAAATGTTAAAAGTATCATGATTGTCATATAACATTATTTCTTTGAAGTGTTTATAAGAGGGAGATAAGGAGACGATGAATAAAACAGCCTTGTCCTTATCTTCAATTTTAATATTCAAATTCTCAAGATCAATAATAATAGAATTAAACTCATTAAGATGAGTTTGAATAGAAGTATCTTCAGCCATGCGAATAGTACAAAGTCGTTCTTTGAGACGAAGCTTGTTGGCAAGACTTTTAGTCATGTAAAGTGATTCTAACTTTGTCCATAGCCCATCTGCAGTTTTCTCAAGAACAACGTCACGTAATACCTCCTTTGAGAGACATAATTGTACAACAATCAATACTTTCTCGTCTAACTCTTGCCACAGCTCATCCGTCATTGTTGAAGGCTTCTTAGCTTTTCCCTCAAGAGCTTTCTTTAATCAGTTTTGTATGAGAATGATCTTCATTTGGATTCTCCATATGTTAAAACTTATCTTTCCATCAAATTTCTCAATGTCAAACTTAGTGATTGTCGACATAATGAACCGTTAGCTCTGATATCAATTGTTGGGAGTGGAGCGAGAGCGAAAGTGTGTATGAAGTGAGAAATTTGAGAATATGAAAAAATGAATGCAAGATAAGTAACAACATGAGGAACACACACAATATGGATAATATGTATATTATGAGAGTATTATAATATACCAAGTATTAAGGTAGTAAGAAAAATAACAAACTTTCACAATATATAAATAAGAAATGTGTGTGAAGGAGAATATGAGAGATTATGGAGGATGGTTATAAAAGGAAAGCTCTTTGTATTGATGTTTTTGCTTTATTACAAATGAAGTAGGACTCCCCCTATTTATACTTGTTTGGGGAACATACTCGAAAACATACATAAATATCTTATGGTGCTTATCCTCATAATTCTAGATCATTTTCTATCTTCTGCATTCTAGAAATATCTTTTACAAAATATCTTTGAATACTTATTCAACATATATCTAAAATTTGGGCCCCATTATTTTATACCATAAATTGGGTCACACTTAACATAATTAAATTTTTATTTACATATATGTCTCTTAATACTAGAATAATTAATGCTAAGAGTAAAGTTATAAAAATATAATTAATTCTCGCTTAATTATTTAAATTAATAAATATTTTAAATAACCATTTTTAGTATACTTAACAACTAACATGAGACGGAGGAAGTACCTCTTTATCTTCTATTCATAGTTGGTGAAATCACATGTTCTTAAACCCATTTTCATTTTAAAAAAAAATCGTAGTCACATGCTGTCAAAATTATTTACAGTTAAATTTAAGTTGTAATATAGACGAATGTGTGAAATTTGTTTTTCATTATGCCAAAGAGTTCAATACTTTAACTCATATTTAAAAAAAATAATCAGTCTATAGAATCTTTAATATATTAACAGATCGCTTTAAGAATAAACTTCTTAAAATATGAAATTTATAATATTAAAAAACTATAAAAGATTATTTCTTATATGATTTATAATAATTTACATTCACGATATATCTAACTTATCTATATGGAACATTATATCAACTTCTCTCACAGGTTGATGGTTACACCTCTGCAAGGAAAAATTACAAAGCTTTTCATTTTTACAAATCTGACCCATAAAAAAGCAAACAATTTCATGTGCTTCTAGGGTCAACGTTAGAAAATGTCAACTAAACAACAAGAAAAAAGAATAACAACAGAGTGAAGAAAAATAGTTGAAAAAAGAGAAGCAAATTAAATATAGTAATAGTACCATATTAATTGCTTCATCTTAAGCCCATCTCTCTTCACTTAAAATTAAACCTTAAATTAATTAACTAATTACCACCTAATACTAACACTACTTACTGCAACATGGAGGAAGTTAACGATTGGAAAACGACTTCTTCACATGGAATTGTAATGCCCATGTCATGATCAAATCCAAATTCTTCTTCAGCACGATGGAGAAGACATTGGAACTGTGGATAATTTAAGAAAGAAATAGGTACGATGTATCGTGTTCGATTTTCTCCCACGTAAACTGCAAAATGTCCTTTAGGCACATCAATTGGAAGTCCATTTTCTTCGTCGTAGCTATTATTCTTCTTTCCTAAACTTGAACACCTTTTCAAGATTTGCTTCAATACTGCAGATTGTGACAACTTGCTTGATTTTCTAACGGCCATTTCGTTGTTTTTTTTCTTTTTTTTTGGGGGGGGGGGGGGGCGAAAAATTAAAGAATGTGAATGAAATTGGAAGTTTGAGAAGGAGAAGACCAGCAAGTCAATAACACTTCTTTCCTTTGAAAGAGAAAAGAGGTGCTAAAAAGTGATTTTGTGTGATAATGGAGGGATATTGTGCTGGTATTTATGGAGGAGGAGTCCAACCATCACCTCAATAAATAAATTGTTGTGTTGTTTATAACAATAATACATACAAATATTTATAATCAACACTCTATAGTAAGGAATGACCGTTTTGGCAAATAAGATATATAAGAGAAGTAAGACTACGATGGTTTGAGCATGTGCAGAGAAGAAGTGCTGACATTTCTATTAGAAGGTGCCAGAAGTTGGAGTTAAGGGCTATGCGGAAGGGTAGAGGTAGACTGAAAAAGTATTGAGGAAGGTGATTAGGCACAATATGGTGCAACTTCGTAATACCGAGGACATGACCTTAGATAGAAAAAAATAGAGGTCGTGTATTAGGGTAGAAGGCTAATAGGCTTAGTAGGGGGAGGATGATGTCTTACCTTGTGATATAATAGGATTGTGAGATTAGTCCTATCATCATATATTATGTGGTTATTGACCATCATTTATTTTGCTACTTGCATTGTATTTATGAATTTTCAATTGTTTTCCTCAATAGTCATTTTTGTATTGAGTATTTTTTACTTTTGAGACTGATATATTTGTATTAAGGGTCTTTCGAAAACAGACTCTCTATTTCTATGATGTAGTTGTAAGGTCTTCGTACATTTATCCTCCCAAACTTCACTTATGAAATTTCATTAGATAAATTATTAGTGTTATTATTGTTTACTCTATATAAATATCGCTTAAAGTTTTTGGGATTTTGAATTCAATAATATAAACTCAATTATGACTAAATATTTTTGTAAAATAGATATTGCCATATAATATCTCTTTTGTTGTAGTGCATGTTCTTTTTCCTTTCCTATTTATTTCTAAAACAAATTAAAGTGAATGGGCAGGAGGGGAAGAAGGGATTATATAGGGTGTGGGACCATTAAACCAAATGTTGTTTGTTTTATTAGCTCTAATTATAACAACAGGTGGAATATATATCCATTACTAGTCAATATTGGATAGAAGTGGAATAAATTAATATAGTTTAGTAATTCTTATATTATTAAAATAATGTAATTTAGCAGGACATTACTGTCCCAGCTATATGGTATTTTTCAAATCTTGGGAGCAATTCTTATTCCTTTTAAATATTTTTGAATTATTAATTAAGGTGGTTCATAATATCTTTTTATGTACAAAAATTAAAGTTTATACGTTCAAACTTATTTGATCCTAGAATTTTGAACGACGACACATAAATTAGGACAAGAAAAGTATGTACAATATTTTTCACGCAATTGTATCAAGATTCAAGCTTGCTGTGAAGAAAAGTTACTCCCACACTATATTATAGGTCAAATTCAAAAAATATATACATTTTCACTGCATAAAACTTAAAAGTCTCTATTTTTAATTCATAATTATGGTCAAAGAGGAGTTATATACACAATAATAAGGGGTCGTTTGGTGTGAGGTATAAGTTATAATATCCTGGGAATAAAATGTAGGATTATTTTGTCTCATGTTTGGTTAGAGATATAAGGTAATTCTTGGATTATTTATCCCAGTATTTTTGCCTTAGTGATGGAATAAGTTATCTCATATATATAGTGGAATAACTAATCCAAAAATTAATTATCCTAAAATAACATGTTGTCAACCAAACGATCCCTAATACTATTACTATGTACAAGACAGAAGACATAGGATATGTTGGTGTATGTGTACTTGAAGAAGGACAAAACCCATTGGGTTTACATTGAGTATGTTGTCCCTCCCTGTGACAAATGGTCCCTTAGCTTCTCATTTCTTCCTAAAATTAATGTAATCCATTGGATTATATTTCCAAGTAGGTGTTGGAACATTGTATTTGATTTTTGTTTGGTTGTATTTGGACTTTGATTATTATAAACAAAAAATATGATGGCCAGAAACATGGCTTTCACTGCGTAATTTTGGTCCCAAATTTCAACATCTAGGCTTTTAATGGTAGTCTTTGTTTCTATTTACATCATTCTACTTATGTTGAGGTTTTCTTTTTCAAATGAATAGAGGTTCACGTTTTTGCTTCATATCTACTTTTGTGGCTCTTGTTCTTCATCTTTCTTTTCATTTCTTTTTCTTTTTTCCGATTAATTTGTAATCAATGTTTATTAGAGAGAAGTATTAAAAATTTCTTCGAACTTACCATGAATTATTAGTTTCGTCCCTAAACTATTGATAGGCGTAAAAACACCCTTTCAACTTGGTGAACTAAGCTTAAATACACCCTCGAACCTGACACGAATTATTAATTCCGTCCCTAAACTATCGATAGGCTTAAAAATACCCATCAACTTGGTAAATTAAGCTTAAATATACCTTTGAACTTGAGAAGAATTATTAGTTTCATCCCTAAACTATTAATAGACTTAAAAATCATGGTCGAATGACAATCTCGTAAGAAGATTTTGGAACTATAAAAATATGACAACAAATAAAGCTCTATAAAATTGCAAATCAAAATATAATAAGTTATAGAAACATGAAGTTGATGGGTATTTTTAAGCCTATTAATAGTTTAGAGGCGAAACTAATAATTCTTATCAAGTTCAAGGGTACATTTAAGCTTAATTCACCAAGTTGATGGGTGTTTTTAAGCCTATCGATAGTTTAGGGATGAAACTAATAATTTGTGTCAGGTTCGAGGGTGTATTTAAGCTTAGTTCACCAAGTTGAATGGTGTTTTTACGCCTATCAATAGTTTAGAGACGAAATTAATAATTCTTGACAAGTTCGACAGTGGTTTTAATACTTGTCTCTACTTATTATTGACTCGAGTAATTTATTCATTATCAAGAATTTCTTCATTTATAATAAGATTGATTAAAGATCAGTACGAGAAAAGGTGTAATTACCAACATAAACATATATTCGTCAAATCCATAGGAAATTAAGTCGCTGCCAAAACTCTCTATGATAAACACCAAAACATTTTGTTGGTACTTTATGAATTGATGCAAGAGATTTCCTTGAGCATTCCGTAATGTATTATGATGGGAGATGTTGGAAATAAATAATCATACATGGTCGGGGCCATTAATTTATCCTCCTCCTTAACCATAACGCTTATGAATAAATACAGTATTATGGGTGTAAAAAAATATAGTTTTCCGCATAACATGGCGGATAGAGTTAATGAAACACTTTTTGCATACCTAAAGTTGTGACAGTTCATCCGCTTTGTGCGGATTCCCAATGATTTGTGACGTAACTCATGAATGCTAGAGACCCATAAATCTCCTGTGTTAGTATTTCCAAGAAATAATTAGGTTTCAAATATACGTGTCTACTATTAATTTTTAGACTATATTCGGACATTAGTCTTTTAACTGTTTTCCAGCAAGGTTTGCCTATAATTAATTTTTTTTATAAATTACAACTGAATCTCCTTTCATCTAACAGGGGTGATCGATAGAAAGTAATAGAACTAAACTGTAATGACCCTGAAGGTCTTCAGTTAAATTACCATTTTGTCCTTTTCAAAAGTTGCTTTGAGTCATTTTTTGTTGAGTTGCAAAGTAGGGTTTCGAACATCTCATGAAAAGTTGAAAGTTTGACAAAGAAAGAATTATTTTAAAGGCTTAAGTTTGAAAATTTTGAGTTTTGAAGTCATCTTGAGTTTCAAGTGTTGAAATGCAATTCTGTTAATTCCATCAGCTCTGAAATGTAGATTCTGATCTAGGAGAACTTTCGGAACTAAATTTGGAGTTAAAACGAAAATTTCGGATCCAAAGTTGTGATTTTCAATTGAATTCAGAGCTTAGTTTGAATTTGGTCAACATTCGGAGTTCAGAAGCTCTAATCGAAATTTCGACAGTTCCAGTGGTTTCGGATGGTGAAACTAACGCTAGAAATGGTCTCGTTCTAATTTTTAGAGTTTCCAATGTTATTTTCGGTATTTGAATTTTTAACTAGTTTTAATGAGCTTTTCTGGGTTCTGGGTCAAGGAGACCTTGAAATCAAATTTTAACAGTTCTATTAAATTTGGAACGTCATTTTTGGTAGGGTTGCATATTTGATTTGTGTGTATCGAGTTCCGGACGAACCCTGGAGATCCGTTCTGAGTTTGAAAAATAGATGATTTTTGTAAATCAGGTGCAGGTGATGTTATACTCTGCGTTTGTGGGTTGCCCTCCACGTTAGCGGAGTGTGACCTATCTTGACCTCCACATTCGCAGAGCATGGGCAGTAAATGCTCCGTGTTATGCGGACTCGCGGAGTGTTAGGGAGCGTTTCTTTGCGTTTGCGGATGATTATCCGTGTTCATGGGTATTAAAATGTCTAAGACAGCTTTAAAGTGATGAGTCTTGTTATTTGTCACCATTTTAAAGCTCCAAGCTTGGTTTTAGATGATCTCTTCAAGGTTTTTCAAGGTAAGATTATTGGGTAACTAATTTCTACTCCATTTTTTCATTTTTCATCAATTAATTGTGATTTTAATTTGAAATTGGAGACTTTTAATGGGAGAAATTGGGATTTTTCAAGAGATATTGAATTTTTGTTGAAAATTTGAGATTATGAGTTCATTTTAATTCTGTTTTCGAGATGGTTTTCACTGTTATAATTCTTCTCACGAGGCGAACGTTTTCATATATTAATATTCAAATTTTGAAACTTTTTTTGGCATGGGATTTTTGACCATTTTACCTTTTTTGCCTGAGTTACTTGATTTTAGTACCATTAGCTTCGTATTGAGATAATAAATCCATATTTGATTAGATTGTGACATGTCGGGTGCTAGTTCAAGGGGAAAAGCTCCGGTTGTTGCTTGATTTGGCTTTTGATTGAGGCAAGTGGACTTGTAAACCTTGTTAAGCTTACTTGAACATTGTAATTCTCTTATCTGTGACTTGAAGTGATTGAATAATGTTGTTGGGCAAGTCGTACTTGGTGAATTGTGAAAATTAGATGAAATTATGGATTTCTATTATGATAAGAAAGTGTATATTAGAGATTAATATGTTTTGACTTATGTTTTAACATTGAGAATCCGTTGTGATATATATAAATACAAAATTGTAGATCATGTTGTGCCTAATGTGGAAAGTATTGGAAATATTGTTGACGAGTTTTATTTGTAGGTTAGAGAAATGATCATAAGCTTGGAAACGAACTCGTCATCATACTTTGTATATTGTTATACTGACTTAAATTGACGTCTGTGTGTATTGTGGACTCTTTCATGCACTTCTCATTATTGCATCATATGATTATGTTTCTTGATGTGCATTCTTGACTGAGTTCCACTGATAAAACATTGAAAGAGAAATAAGGATTGGACCACACGTCCGTGGTGGAAAACATTGAAAGAGAAATAGGAAACAGACCATACGTCCGTGCTGAAAACATTGAAAAAGAAATAGGGAATGGGCCACACCTTCGTGGTGAAAAATAGATATGAGATATTGAAATGTCAGGAATAAGTCTCACGATTTGAGGCAAATACATGGACAGATATGTCCCCCATAGCAAAAATGCAATTGTGTCACTGTAGATTAAATATAATATAGGATGACCGCATCTTTCTAGAGCAATCTATTGGCCAAGAGGCCTGCCACACTGATACATCCTATGCACACACAAAACCAATTACCTGCAGTATATTTTTTGCAGCTGTCACTTTCAATTATACAGAATTTAATTCTTTCAAGGAATCAAGTCGCACACCAGGTTCTAGTTTGTCAAATCATCAAAAGTATAATCTAACATTGTTATGCTTGCAGAATTCTGGAGATCCATATACTTATGAATCAATTCATATTTACAGAACACAACATACAAATGAGATTCTGTACCAAATGGAGTAAATGATTTTTTATGAAATAAAAGAAAACAAGTTTTATTCATTGTGCCAGTCAAGCAGAATTAATGGAGTATCCTTGAAGAAGTCCAGCCCCTTTTTTTTTCAACAAATTGTGCATTTGTTGTCAAAAGTTGTTAAGCAACTTATGACAACAAGGAGATTGTTCACCTGCCAAAGAAAATAACAAGGAGGTTGTTCACCTGCCAAAGAAAATAGGCAGTAACATTTCTATATAACTAAGAAAACACACCAAAAACACCAAGACAAGAGTGTAGTAAAGTGTGAGTTTGAAAGTTGTTTTGTAATATATTCTTGTGAGCAATAGAAGAAATTTTTCTCTCAAAAATATGTTTACCAACGCCTTGTTGTTCACTAGGCTTCAACAATCCTCTGTATCAGTATCACTTCACCCAGAAACATTTTAGTGAAATTCTCTTCTTATAGATTGGTACAGTTCTAGTTCTTTCTCATGACTCTCTACTTTGCAGTAAATTACGAGCACATCATATATCAAGTGAAAACGAAAAAAAAGGGTATATTCTTCTATTTATTAAAACAAACAGATAAAAGAAATTTACAGCGATAAACTGTTCACGTACAATCTTTATTTGGATGAATTATGCATTAGTAGCTCATAGTAGTACACTTGGAGATAATTCTTTGTTTTTTGAAACCTAGTACAGTTGGAGATATCCGGAGATCTTTGAACAGCATAGATCATATTCTATCTCGATACATGCCTACATCGTTTTAGAAGATCCAACCCAACTTATTTCATGAACTGAATCTCCCCTTTCTGACTTTATTACAATAGCATTGCTCACAATGCTAACTTTATGTTTGGGTATTGTTCGAATCAGGTTCGACAACCTCTTTATTGTTATTGTTTTGAGAAGTTCTTTAACTTCCTATGACTATTAGTGAGACTCCAGTCCTCCACACGGAAGGCTCTCACCCTGTCCCTTGTTCTCCGACGATGTCCCCTGGGCAAAAGGAGCTGAAAGCCACTTGACTGTAAGGAAGGAGCCACCATTCTCTTTCTTTCTTCTTCCGATCAGGACAAGTGGGTTGGTTCATTTCGTCCTCCTATTTATGCAATTCTCTATCTTCGTTCGTGATCATGTTGGGCGAAAGGTAGTTCTAGAGGAGTTGAAAGCCACTTGATTGTAAGGAGAGGAGAACCCCCTGTTTTTTCCTTCCCCTCATAAGCCTCTGCTACTTCCATAACATGGGCCTTTGACGTAGCAAATAAATATCACTGCACACTGACGACAAAACAAGCAATAAATCCTTCCTTCAAAGAAGAAGCAAGTATATTTAGTATCGCAATATGATTTGGTCTTCCTTCTCATCTGTCCATTATATGTCAATGGATCGATAATTAGGACCAATTTCATTATGATTCCTGACAACCACAAAAGTTAAGAACTAGAAATAAGTGACTCCTGATAGATTCATATTTAGTTGTAATCTTTATACTTAAAATATGAGGAAACTTACACAGCATTATGGTTATTCTTGTCTGGGTGTGCTTCATGCGGCCTGATTGCTGGCATGTCCCACAGTTTTACATTGAATTGCAAGAGTTTTTGGCTTTATCTCCTCTAATTCCTCCCTTCTCCTTGCCTGCATATAATTTCATCATCTTTCATTGCTATAGAATTCTCTCTGCATTGCTCATTAAGCCCGAGCATTTCCAAGTCATGGTTTTTCAACTATCTGACTTGAGCTAAAGAATGACTCTGCTTACAGTATGCTCTAAATCATAACTGAGCCGCCTTGAACATTGTAACTGCACTCATAGTATGCTCTAATCACATTTAGCTATGTATCTTAGGAAATGGGAATCATCACTCACAATCTGTGCCAGTGATACCTCTTAAGCCACTCCTTTTAACTAAACAAATCCATGAGAAGAAGAATGTAGCTTATTTTGTTTATCGTTGTCTTCATCTCATCTAGTGATATCTACCAAACTATGTCCTATGTCTTTCTTTAATCCCTTCTCTTTTATCTGTTCCCTCAGCATCTCGATTTCATTCCACATACCATTTCTGGCATACATGTTTGATAGCAGAACATAAACCCCGTCATTTTGAGGGTCTAAATCAAGTGCCCTTTGAGCAGCTAATTTACCTAGTTCGACATTATCAAAATTATGGCACGCACTGAGCAAGGCACCCCACATGGTAACAGTGAAATTATCGTTCCCTTTGTAAGATAAGTCGTTGATTAAATCCCATGCTCTATCCAACTCACCTGCACGACACAGTAAATCAATCACACAACTGTAGTGCTCGGGACTGGGTTCCAAACTGTAATTAGATGCCATTGATTCAAAGTACTGCATTCCAAGATTTACATGGCCAGAGTGACTACAAGCGGAGAGAACAGTCAATAAAGCTACACCATCTGGTTTGATTCCTTCCATTACCATGTCATTAAACAGACTAATCGCTTCTTCAAATTTCCCATTTCTTCCGCAAACAGAAAGCATTGATGTCCACAGAACAACATCCTTCTTTCTTTCTCTACATCTAAAGCCCACCATATCGAAAACATGCCTAGCCTTCTCTACTAACCCGCATTTGCCATACATTTCAATCAACAAGCTTTGCAGAAACATGTCAGATTCCATGTCATGAACTTTTCGAATAACACATCCGTGAACCTGCTTACCCATTTCAAATGCAGAGCGCCCAACACAAGCACGTAAAGCAGCTGAAAAAGTGAAACTATCCAAACAAAGATTTAAACATGGCATCTTCCTTATCAGTGCCAGTCCCTCCAGCCACATCTTAGCTTCAGAATAACCTGAAAGAAGTGCATTCACGGACACTGTATTCTTCACAGGAATTTCATCGAACAACATAGCTGCATTCTTGATACACGACGACTTCGCATACCAGTCCACTAAAGCACACCCCACATAAACACTAGAAAGCCAACCCGATTTCCGTACAAGGGTATGAATCATTTGCCCAAACCTCACATTCTTCACAGCAGATGAAGCTCTAATGGAGCTACACAACGTGTATGAATCGATGTCGACACCACCGAAATGCATGAAAGAGAATGTACGAAGAGCAAGAGAATGAAATCCATTTTGGGAAAAATGGGAAAGAATTGAATTTAAGAGCAAAGGGTTTCTGGGTTTGAGATATTTGAAGAATGTTAAGGTCTGAAGGTGGTTGTTGGGAAGTGAAGCTGCGAGTTTGACCTGAAGATTAGGGGAGATAAAGATTAACCCTGTTCTAATTAGGTGTGCTTGGAATACTTTAATGGCTCTGAGATTCTTTGAGTGGCAAAAATGGTGAAAAATGTTAGTGATGGAAGAAGAATTTGGTCCTCTTTCGAACTGCGATTGAGTAGTCATAACAGTTGCTCAAGATAAATTTCTGTCTCAAAATTTATGGCCAAATGATCCCTTCATCCAAAATGATAAGCTTTTTTGGCTATTTTAAATTTAAAAGATAGAATTACAATACTTTAATTTTAAAAAATAATACATAAATGGGGTGATTTAATTAAGGGTGATCAAAAGATTTTGAAACGAGTGACAAGAGTTTTAATTATTGGTGATATGTGACAATTTTATGGTTAATAGTTAATGTGTTTTGATCACTTTTTCAACAAGTCCTCAAGTTTTTTTATTTTTACATTTTGACTCAACCTTTATTAACCCTAATATATTAAAAAAATAAAAAAAAGTTCTACATCAGTAAATCCCTGCCTCCAACGACCATTTCGCGTTATTTCTTTCTTCTTCTTCGCTGCTTCTTTCTTCTTCTTCCTCTTCATCTTCATCTTCTTTTTCTTCCTCCTCCTTCTCTTTGTGTCATTATTGTTATTTCTTGTGGCTATTGTGTTGGGAAGAAGAAAGAAGAGAGCATAACATTTTTTTCTCGAAAATCTTTTGAATTTGAGAAAAAATTAAATTTTGTCGATTTGATACTAAATTTCGTGGTTGTATCACTGGGGATTGCTTGCGAGGTGATTTTTGACCATTTTGGTAAGTTAATATTGTTGTTTTGTCTATATTGCTCATCTGGGTTTTCTGATTTTCTATTATTTCAGTTGAATTCGTTTTAACAATTGTTAAAATATACTTCCAGTAACTATTGCACGTGCTCTAGCCGCTGTTTTAACAATTGTTAAATATTATTCAACAATTGTTAAAATGCATTCAGGAACTCATTTAACAATTGTAAATCAATGCACGTGTTATAGCTGTTGTTTTAACAATTGTTAATATTGTTTAACAATTGTTGAAACACATTGAGTAACTCATGCCACAATTGTTAAAACCGCTGGCGTACACTAGCTGTTGTTTTAACAATTATTGAATATTGTTTAACAATAGTTGAAACACGTTGACTAACTCTTGCAACAATTATTCAACAATTGAGAGAGAAATCGTCGGTTGAAATTTGGGGAATACTCGCTTTCTTGGAAAAAATTCTCAATCTTCGTAGTTCTTTTAAAGTGAAAGAACTTGGAAGAACATTGATTGAAAGAATTATCTTTGATTCTTGAATTCTTGACTTAGA
>JAABOM020000002.1:15682149-15702795 GCA_011800125.2 Solanum clarkiae
TTTGTCTTTGTTTCTTTTTCTTAATATGTGTGAAATGACCCATCAATTCACTTAATATGAAACAGAGGGAGTATATATATAGTGTCCATGTCCGAGAAAAATTGGAATAAGAGGATAGATGAATCTATGGTTTACCTAAATGAGTTACCTTACCCTTGAATTTGATAGTTAGTTGTCTCCTAGTAGAGTTCTGTCAACAACTACCTGAAGATGCCTCGTATTCGAAAAATAAAAAGCAAGTGTACGATCAATATATATAATAACAGTATACTATTAGGATCACACCACTATTTAATGAGGGAAATACAAGTATAGATAGCAACAACATAATAAACCACACACACATGGACAAGCATTAGTTTATGGTTCAAGCTCAAGATGCAAAAATCACAATTATCAGTTATAATACGACATCCAATAAGGGCCCTCTAATAGAGCCTACACTGTAACAACCTGAAAAATTCTAAGTTAGGATTTGAACCATTCTTCTTATCCATATGGGATCACACTGAAACGCCCCAAAAATGTTTGAAAATATGCCTCTGAAATGCCCATAATTGTAATTTTTATATATCTCAAAATCTGTGCGTGATATCGAAAGTTCAACTTCATATTCGTGATCAGGGAGAAACATTGAGTGGCAAATGAGTATAGCCCCGATTTTAGAGGACCCATATGAAAAAATAATTTTCTGCAAATTTACGATTTTCAGAGACGATCCGCGCCCTGGGAGCGACGCGCCAGGAGCGTGGAGATGTATATTTTTTTTTAGTTTCTTATTTTGGCCTAATGCATTGCGGTCTTGGCTCCATGCCGACCTATGCGTAAAAATACCTATACTTAGCTATTTTTCAACTCTGTATCCCTCAAGACACTCTCAAAACCCCCTGTAACACTTAAACAAATATTTCATCCAAATTCAAGTATCTCAAGCATAATTTCAGATCTCAAGAACCCCCTTCAAGCTTCAAGTCTCCTTCAAGTCTACACCAAAAAAACCCAAGTCTAAGGTGTGTGGGTTTCAACCATTGGGTCCTTTCACCCATAGTGCCTAATCTTCCTATCTTATGAAAATTGCATGTTTTCAAGTTGTATTACCTATGAGTATCTTTTATTATGGATTATAAACATGAAATATGTTGGGGTTTTATGAAATATTGATTAAATATGCATGTCTATCTATCTCAAGCTAATACTATGAGTTGGTTTTGTCTACTGAGACTATGTATATTTTGAGCTATGAAACTAAGATTTATTTTGAGATTTGGTGATGGATTTCAAGGTATCTCACATGAAGATTTTGCAATATGTAGGTGGATTGATTCACATCGAGTTTTCTCACATAATTTCATTATTGAATTGCATGATTTTGAACAATCATTACATACGCACCAAGTATTTGATAAAATGTCAAGTCAAGAACTCTCAAGTTAATTACCTGTTTTATAAGTCAAGTAACTTCATGATGAATATGGACTATCAAGTATATTATGAATTCATGAAATTACCTATGATTATGCAAGTATGAAGTTAAGACCTATGTTTAAGTTTTTACCTCTTGTGACCCTTTGATGTTAATGCAAGGGTAATGTTTTATGATAATCCATTCTCATGTTTCAAATTAGGCTCAGCATTAGAGGTCAAGTATATTTAAGAGCTACTTATTTCATGATTCCATGTTTATTGCAAGTTATTAAAGTATGATTATTCTAAGTATTTCGTGGGATTAGACTTAGCACTGATGGATGGAAGTTTGCTCTCTTTCCTTGAACTATGTGCCAACATAGGATTATGTCATACCCTTGCTACTACTGGATATATTTAGTGCACTTTCTCTTGAAATTCTTTCTGAAATGGGACGGGCTCCCGTAAGGTGACGTTTCTCATGAAATTTTTTTTGAAATAGGACAAGCTCCCATAAGGAAGGTTACTTCTTCGAAATGGGATGGTCTCCTGTAAGGTGAAGTATGGTTTACCTTGGCAAGTAGACCACCTCTTTACCGGTGAGGAGTAATCATCGAAATTCTAAGTAGTAGCTCGCTTGGTCTTTTTCTTTGTAGGTTGAGGTCTCTTCCCATACATGTATTATGTTTTATGCAAGTTGAATGATTTACAAACATGTTTTACTTCAAGCATTGATCATGTATGTCATATTGAGATTATGCTTATCTATTGCCTATTACTATGCATTTTGACTATATTGGCTATGTCTTGTTGCATTGCATCCTACATACTTAGTACATTCAAACGTACTAATGCATACTTTTGTCTATATGATATCATTATGTAGGGACCGGAGCTCCTCTTGATCATCCTCCATGTGGCTAGTGAGATTATTCGAAGAAAAACTTGGTAAGCCCTCAAGTTTAAGGACACTATCTACTTTCTCTTGCTATTTCTAAGACTTCTTGATGTTGAACATATGACATTATTAGGGTGAGCTTGGATAGTGTCTTGGCCCCCGCTCTAATCTATGTTTAGAGGTGTTGTTGGAACAATTGATGTACTTATGCGTTGAGCTTTGACTCTTTTATGCCTAATAAATATCAAGACTTCCCTTAGTCCCCTTTTTCCTTATTTATATTTTTGTTGTTGTTTACTATGCTTCCGCGACCAAGGATTTGTAATGGATATGCTAAGAGGCTTGTTTGGGTCCCTTCAGGTTCCCATTCGCCGTGTTATGTCTAGGCCCTAGGCTTGGGTCATGAGAACTTGGTATCAGAGTACTAGATTGTTAATGGTCCTCGGAATTCAACACACTGCATCGATTAGAGTCTTGTTCATGGTGGTGAAGTGCACCACAACTATGAGTAAGAGGCCATGAGGTGTTTTAGGAAATGTTTCCCTTCTTCATGATCTATGTCGTGCTTTAGAAATAAGGTAAGGTTTTTCCCTTTAACGAATGTTCTTTGCTATTCTAGATCATGCCGATTCCAAGAGGAAGAAGAGCCCGTACACCCGAGGAGCAACCACCCGCTCCTTAAGCTCTTCAAGTTGGAGGAGTGGTTCATAAAGTGTTCCAAGATGCTATCACCATGTTGGCTCATGCTTTGACCAACCAAATCAACCAAGGGGCCCAAGCCCCTTATGCTCCTACTCCGACCTCAAGGGTGAGGGATTTTACTAGAGTGAATCCAACGGAGTTCCATGTATTCAAGGTAGATAAGTACCCCCGATAATTCATTGATGAGGTGTATAAGGTGTTGTCTATTATGGGTGTTAATTTAGAGGAAAAAATGGAGTTGGCGGCCTACCAACTCAAGGGGGTGACTCAAATATGGTTCACTCGATGTAAGATGGAGAGGGAGAATGATAATGCTATCCCTTAGGAGGAATTCTAAGCAGTATTTCTCAATTAGTTCTTCCCTGTTGATCTAAGGGAGGCGAAGATGATTGAATTTATGAATCTAAAGCAAGGGTCTATGATTATGAGGGAATATGCCTTTAAGTTCAACCAACACTCTAAATATGCCCCACAATTGGTTGGTGAACCAAGGTCAAGGATGAATAAATTTGTGTTGGATATATCCGACTTGGTGAATGAGGAGTGTCATACCGCCATGCTAGTAGGTGATCTGGATTCGTCCCGCCTCATGACATATATCAAACAACTAGAGAGGGAAAAGCTTAGAAAGAAAAGAAGTGGTGAGGCCAAGAGGGTCCGTTTTGAAGGTGGATTTCAAAATTCCAAGGGTGACCGGTTTCCTTAAGGCCACAAGTTCCAAGGCCAAGCATCATCCAATGCTTCCAACAAGAGGTTTTCCATAATAGAGTGTCTAATCAAAGGTTCCAAGGTGGTAATAGAGGAATGGTAAAGCCTAGATGTATAAGGTGTGAAAAGAATCATAATGGTCCTTGTTCTAGGAATTCAAATCCTTGCTTTGGTTGGGGTGAAGTTGGCCCCAAGGTTATTGATTATTATCATGCTTAACCCAAAGGTGGAGATGGTCGTCCACAAGGCCAAGATGCAATGCAGGTCAAACGGGAAGAGGAGGCCAACAAGGGGGTGCATAAAGGCAAAATAGATTTTATGCTCTTCAAGGGAGGTAAGGGGTGAACAAGGTGCCCGATGTTATCACCGGTATGTTAAAGGTTTTCGATTTTTAATATGTATGCACTAATAGACCTGGGTGCCACTCTTTCTTTTATTACTCCTTTTATTTTCAAAAAGCTCCATGTTAACCCCGAATTATTGTGTGAACCTTATAAAGCGTCTACCCCTATTGATGAGTACATTATTGCTAGAAGAGTCTATAGAAATTGTCCCGTATTTATTTTGCATAAAATCTTGCCTTGTGATTTTGTTAAATTAGATATGGTAGATTTTGATGTCATTCTTGGAATGGATTGGTTGCATGCATATTATGCTTTTATTGATTGTAGAACCTATAGAGTGAAATTCCAATTCCCTAATGAACCTGTCCTTGAGTGAAAAAGTTATAATGTGGTATCCAAGGGTAGATTCATTTCTTGTCTTAAAGCTCAAAAGTTGGTTTCTAAGGGGTATCTCTATTATCTTGTGAGGGTTAGGGATGTTGATTCCAAAGTCCTTTCTATAGAGTCGATTTTGGTGGTTAATGAGCTTCTTGATGTCTTTCTCAATAAGCTTCCCGGTGTTCCTCCGGAAAGAGAAATAGTCTTTGGTATAGACCTCCTTCCCGATACTCAACCCATTTCTATCCCCCTCTTACCGTATGGCCTTGGCGGAATTGAAAGAGTTGAAGGAGCAATTAAGGAATTTGTTGAAGAAGGATTTTATAAGGCCTAGTAAATCACATTAGGGTGCACCAGTGTTGTTTGTAAAGAAAAAGGATGGTTCTCTTAGAATGTGCATTGATTACTGACAACTTAATAGAGTCACCATAAAGAACAAGTACCCTCTACTAAGGATTGATGACCTTTTTGATCAACTTCAAAGGGATAGTCACTTCTCTAAGATTGATCTTCGGTTCGGATATTACAAAGTGAAGTGAGGGAGTGTGACATTTCGAAGACGACTTTTCGGACTAGGTATGGCCACTTTGAGTTTGTAGTTATGTCCTTCGGGTTGACTAATGCACTGACTATATTTATGAATCTTATGAATAGGATGTTTAAACCCTACCTTGACTTATTTGTGGTGGCTTTTAATGATAATATCTTGATTTATTCCCATAGTGAGGAGGAACATGTGGATCACTTGAAGGTGGTATTTCAAATCTTGAGGGAGGAAAGGTTGTATGCTAAATATGAAAAATATGAGTTTTGGTTGAAAGAGGTTTCTTTTATAGGGAATGTTGTGTCGGGTGATGGTATTAAGATGGATCCTAAGAAGACGGAGGTGATTAGAAATTGGCCTAGACCTTTGACTCCATCGGACATTAGAAGTTTCTTGGGTTTGGTGGGTTATTACCGGAAGTTTGTGAATGAATTCTCTTCTATTGCTTATCCTATGACTAACTGACAGAAAAGAAGGCCAAATTTGTGTGGAACGATGAGTGTGAAAAGAGTTTCTAAAGTTTGAAAGTTAAGCTCATCTCCGCTCCTATCTTGGCTCTACCGAAAGGGTTGGAAGGGTTTGTTGTTTATTGTGATGCCTCAAGAATTGGTTTGGGGTGTGATGCAAAGTGGTAAGGTGATAGCATATGCCTCTAGATAACTTAAGATGCATGAGAAGAATTATCCCACTCATGATCTTGAATTGGCGGCCATGGTATTTGATTTGAAAATTTAGCGTCACTACCTATATGGGGTTCATGTTGATGTGTTTACCGACCATAAGAGTCTCCAATATGTGTTCACCCAAAAAGATTTTAACTTGAGACAAAGAAGGTGGTTATAGCTCCTTATAGATTATGATATGAGTGTGCATTATTATCCCGACAAAGCTAATGTTGTGGTCGATGGTCTAAGTAGGGTGTTTATGGGTAGTCTAACTCACGTTGATGATAGTGGCAAATAGGTGGATAGAGAGGTCCATCGGTTGGCTAAATTGGGGGCTAGGTTAGATGAAGTTGATAATGGTGGTGTAGTGGTTTTTGATAGTTCTAAATTTTACTTGATTGAGAAGGTAAAAGCAAAATAAAATCTTGACCTCACCTTGCTAGAATTGAAGACCTTAGTGAGAGATGGTAAAGTGGAGGTTTTCTCCCAAGGGGGAGATGGTGCCCTTAGGTACCAAGGTAGATTGTGTGTGCCTAGTGTTGATGACTTGAGAAAGGAGATTTTAGATGAGGCTCATAATTTATCCTATTCTATTCATCTTAGTTCTACAAAAGATGTATAAATATTTAAGGGAAGTGTTTTGATGGGGTGGTATGAAGAGAGACATTGCCAAGTTCATATCCAAATGTCACAATTGCCAACAAGTTAAAGTCGAACATCAAAAGCCGGGTGGCCTAGCCCAAGATATAGAGATTCCTACTTGGAAATGGGAATAAATCAATATGGATTTTGTGGTTGGGTTGCCTAAGAGTAGAAAATATTTTAATTCTATTTGGATTCTTGTGGATAAAATGACAAAGTCGACTCACTTCTTACGGTCAAAACTACTTATGGCACCAAAGATTATGCCAAATTATATATCCATTAGTTGGTTAGATTGCATGGGGTGCCTTTGTCTATCATTTCGTATTGTGGTGCTCAATTCACTTCTCACTTTTGGAGGTCTTTCCAAAGAGGTCTTAGTACCAAGGTTAAGCTTAGCACGACCTTTCACCCTCAAACGGATGGTCAAACCGAGAGTACTATCCAAACTCTTGAGGATATGCTTAGAGCTCGTATTTTGGAGCTTAAGGGTAGTTGGGTTGAACATCTTCCACTCATTGAATGTGCTTATAATGATAGCTACCACTCAAGCATTGATATGACTCCTTTTGAGGCTCTTTCTGTAGGCGTTGTAGGTCACCAGTTGGATGGTTTGAGGTGGGAGAGATGGCTTTGTTAGGTCCGAATTTAGTTATGGAAGCCTTGGAGAAGGTGAGGTTAATTAGGAGAGATTGAAAACAACCCAAAGTAGACAAAACTCCTATTCCAATATGATAAGGAGAGATCTTGCGTTTAAGGTTGGTAATTGGATTTACTTGAAAGTCTTACCTATGAAGGTTATGGTTTGATTTGGCAAGAAAGGGAAATTAAGCCCAAAGTTTGTAGGTCTGTATAGAGTTTTGAGGAGGATTGGTAAGGTTGCATATGAGTTGGAGTTGCCTATGGAGATGGACATGGTTCATCTGGTCTTCCACGTGTCCATGTTGAGAAAGTGTGTGGGTGACCCTAATGCTATAGTGCCTTTGGATGTGGTAGATATTGTAGGAGACAATTTGACTTATGAGGAAGTCCTCTTGGAGATTTTGGATAAATAAGTAAAGAGACTGAGAAACAAGGTTGTAGCTTCCGTCAAGATCCTTTGGAGGAACCAACAAGTTGAAAGTACCACATGGGAAGCCGAGGCGGACATGGGAAAATGATATACATATCTCTTCTACTCTATTCAAACCTAAGGTACTAATTTAAGTCCCCTATATGATTTCAAATCTTAAGTTTCAACTCTTATGTTATTTTGCATGTATCCATGTTTATGTTGACAAGTTTATGATGATTTTTAACACTCATGTTGAGATTTTTGAAAATGACGTTTAAATGCATTTGTTGCATTCATGTTGAGATGGAATCTTCATGGATATTTTTCTTATGTACGTTTCTTTGACATTCGGGGATGAATATTCCCAAGCGGGAGATATTGAAAGGCCCCAAAAAGTCCGAAAAATGTGCCTCAAAAATGCCCATAATAGTAATTTCTATATTTCTCAAAATTCGTGAGTGATATCAAAAATTCGACTTAATATTCGTGATTAGGGGATAAAATTGAATGGATATGGGTATAACTCCAATTTTAGAGGACCCATAGCGAAAAAGAAATTCTCGCAAATTTACGATTTCCATAGACGATCCGCGCCCTGGGCAAAGACATGCCTGGGGCGCAGAGATGTACATTTTTTCTTAATTTCTTATTTCGACCTAAGGCATTGAGCTCTTGGCCCTATGCCCACCTATACGTAAAAACAACTACACTTAGCCATTTTTCAACTCTATATCACTCAAGACACTCTCAAAAGCCCCTTTAACACTTAACCAAATATTTCATTCAAATTCAAGTGTCTCAAGCATAATTTCGGATCTCAAGAACTCTCTTCAAGCTTCAGGTCTCCTTTAAGTCTACACCAAAAAAAATCCAAGTCTAAGGTATGTGGGTTTCAACCATTAGGTCCTTTCACCCATAGTGCCCAATCTTGCTCTCTTATGAAAATTGCATATTTTTAAGTTGTATTACTTATAAGTATATTTTATTATGGATTATAAGCATGAAATATGTTGGAGTTTTATGAAATGTTGATTAAATATGCATATTTATCTCAAGCTTATACTATGAGTTGGTTTTGTCTATTGAGACTATGTATGTTTTGAACTATGAAACTATGATCTATTATGAGATTTGATGATGGATTTCAAGGTATTACACATGAGGGTTTTGCAATATGTTGGTGGGTTGATTTACATTGAGTTTTCTCAAATGATTTGACTCTTAAATTGTATGATTTTGAACAAGCATTACATACCCACCAAGTTTTTAATAAATATCAAGTCAAGAATTCTCAAGTTAATTACAAGTTTTATGAGTCAAGTGACTTCATGATGAATATGGGCTATCAAGTATGTTATCAATTCATAAAATTATCTATGATTATGCAAGTATGAAGTTAAGCCCCATTTTCAAGATTTTACCTCTTGTGAGCCTTTAATGTTAATGCAAGGGTAATGTTTGATGATGATCTATTCTCATGTTTCAAGTTAGGCTCACCATTAGAGGTCAAGTATGTTTAAGAGCTACTCATGTCATGATTTCATATTTATTGCAAGTTATTAAAGTATGATTATTCTAAGTATTTTGTGGGATTAGACTTAGGACCGATGGATGGAGAGTTTGCTCTCTTTTTTTGAACTATGTGACAACATAGGATTATGTTATACCTTTGCTGTATTAATAGATCCATTTAATGCACTTTCTCTTGAAATTCTTCTCAAAATGGGACAGACTCCCGTAAGGTGAAGTTTCTCATGAAATCCTTTTCGAAATAGGACGGGCTCCCATAGGGAAGGTTACTTCTTTGAAATAAGATGGGCTCCCATAATGTGAAGTATGATTTACATTGACAAGTAGACCACCTTTTTACCGTTGAGGGGTAATCATCAGGATTTTAAATTGTAGCTCGCTTGGTCTTATTCTTTGTCAGTTGAGGTCTCTTCCCATACATATATTATATTCTATGCAAGTTGAATGATTTACAAACATGTTTTACTTTAAGCATTGATCATATATGTCATATTGCGATTGTTCTTATCTATTGCCTATTACTATGCATTTTGACTTGGTTTATGTCTTGTTGCATTGCATCCTACATACTTAGTACATTCAAACATACTAACGCATATTATTTTCAATATGATATCACTATGTAGGGATCGAAGCTCCTCTTAATCATCCTCCATGTGGCTAGTGAGATTATTCAAAAAAAAAATCTTGGTGACTTCTCAAGTTCGGGGACATTATCTACTTTCCCTTTCTATTTTTAAGACTTCTTGATGTTGAACATATGACATTATGAGGGTGAGCCCGGAGAATATCTTGGCCCTCGCTCCAATCTATGTTTAGAGGTGTTGTTGGAACAATTGATGTACTTATGTGTTGAGCTTTGACTCTTTTATGCCTTATTAATATCAAGACTTCCCTTAGTCCCTTTTTCCCTTATTTATATTCTTGTTGTTGTTTACTTTGCTTCCATGACCAAGGATGTGTAATTGATATGTTAAGCGGCTTGTTTGGGTCCCTTTAGGTTCCCATTTGACGTATCACATATAGACCCTAGGCTTGGGTCATGACACATACCAAGTTATTTTAACTTTGCATATTAATGTTAACGTCAACCCTTTAGTGTGATAGTAGATTTGAGGTGAATTAAAGTCACAAGAATCCTCTAGCATAAAGTTGAGTCGAAACCTTTTTTACTGATTGAGTTTTGATATGAGACTTTGTACATTTACGTGATTCAATGATTTCTAAGTTTTAAACATATGTTAAGTTCCTTTTTTAAACATATGAAGTGTATCAGATGTTGCTTAGGGTCATAAGGAACCTCAAACACCAATCCAAGTTCAAAATATTTCTATCGACTATGTTTTTCGTATGAGTTCATATAAGAATAAAATTCAAATGTAAATATCTCTCAGCACATAAGGAATTATGTGATTCATTAACTATCAAATTAAAGGTTTTTTAGTCGTCCTTTCAATACCAATTACTTTGCCACATTTTATTTCAAAATAAAATGTTATGACCATTTTACTGAACCATGTCTAGACCAAGGAATTATGGGCCTATTTGGCAACTCGCCTAATGGGCTTAGCATATCACCGATTACGATTGCTGAATGAACCCAAAAACCTTCAGAAACTGCTAAATCTCTAAATTTAGTGATTCGTCGAATGATTTGACGATGGAACCTACAAATTGTTGATTTAACCGATGAAACTCATTAATAGGTTTTTCTTTCTTTGATGATTTTCTTATATTTTCAAAAGAGTATTTTTGAATTTTTTGCCTCAATTAACTTCCCTAAGTCTAACTTATATCTTAATTATCTTCCCATTCATGCCAAAATCTTAATAAATCAAATTCACATGTTCTAAATTTTCTCTAGGAAGAAGCTAGGGTTCTTCATCTTCAAGCCTCAGTCAAGAATTTGAGTTAGTACTTTTCTTTAAGGTATGTAAGGCTAATTAGAACATTAAATTGAGTTCATCCACATACCCTACATTTTTATTGAGTCAAATTGAGCTTTAATAATTGAGTTTCAAATTTTCCATGATTTGATTTCTTGAATTTTTTCGTGATTCTATTGAGTTCTTCCAAATAATGACATATTTTTATGTTTAAGAGCTGAGTACTCAAGTTACATGTTCATGTCTTCATTCATATGAACCCCAATTGAGTATTGCATTTAATATACTTTATGCAATCTCTTAGTTGAAAAGTATGATTTACGAACGTATTGAATGGGAATGAGTTGGATCTGCGGAGTCTTTAATTTCTATTATTATTCTTAGCATGAGCATTTTAAGTATAAATGACTATTTTGAGATATAGTCATGGAAAGTTTGAAAGAGTTGAAGTATGTTAAAAATGAAAGAGCAGATGATTGAGTGAGATTGAGTTTGATAAAAGTCCAATGAGACTAAAATAATTATTTGAATGAATTGAACTGATTGAGTATACGATCATATTGTCTTTGGGAGTAGTATTGTGCATCTATTTGGGTAAGAGTAAATAACGATTCAAACTCCATAAACTATATAGCCAACATAAGATAGAAGTTATGCCTCTTTTCTATCAAAACAAGACTTTTGATTGATTGTGGATACACTGAGGTTATTGGAGAGCTAGCAATGAAAGTGCAAAACATTGTATCATGACTAGCTCATAAGTGATAGTTGTCAGTTAGAGAACTCCCCCCTCTCCCCCCCTCCCCCCCCAAATCCCATAGCACATGACATGATTTGTGAGTTTTTATACCATTCTGAGTTTCGAGTGTCGGATCCGAGATTCGTTGATTCCATTAGCTTTGGGGCATTGAAATTGATCTTTGAGAAGCTACAAAATTGAATTCGGAGTCAAAATGAGTTTTTTTGTCCCAAAGTTACATTTTTAGTTGTTTCAAAATCATAGTTTGACTTTGGTCAACATTCAGAGTTTGGAAGCTTGAATCAAAATCTTGATAATTCCAGTAGTTCCAAATGGTGAAACTAACGCTAGAAATGGTCTCATCATAATTTTTGAATTTGTATTTTGAGTTTTAAACTAGTTTATTTGACTTGCATTGATAAATTTGTCGTGAACACCTTGGAATTGAATTCTGATTATTTGAGTCTGAATCACCATTTGTGGTATGGACACATATATGATTTATGAAATTTTGACTTTGGATGAATACCGAATGCATTTTTCTGAATTTTTGGTTGGACTGGTGTTTTGTTGGTGTTCAACTTCTAGTGTAGTAATCATCTTTTCTCCATATTCACGAAGGATAGATTCGTGTTCACGGAGTATAAGCATGTGTGGCCCCCCTCCTACTTCTTCTCCGTGTTTACAAGTTGGTCACCACATTCGCAGAGGTCATTTAGTTAGTCCTTCTCTGTGTTTGCGGGACCCCACCCGCATCGTGGAGTGTTTTTCATAATTGAGTAATGTTAAAATTGAGGAACACCATTTTTACTCCATTTTTAAACTTGTCAAGGTTTAATTTTGAAAGAAGAGTTTCGAAGAATTTTATTGGATAAGTGTTTTAACACTATATTAATTATTTTTCATAAGTTTTATCTTGATTTTAACCCTCATTAAAATTGATGTAAGCTAAGTGTGGGAGGGGTGAAGAAAAAGACTAAAACATCCTTCATTAAAATTGAAATCGAGCTGAAAATTTGACATGGGTGAAACAAGTCCGCATTGCAGACTTGTTCGGCCATAGTTCATTTCCTTTCTAAATAATTTTTACAGTGAAGTTTGAAACAAGATTGGCAAAGTCCGTGTGGCACAAACTCTTCTGGCCAAGTCCACCATAATTGTTTTTTTATTTTCTCTTATTTTAGGCTATTTTCAACTAGGATCGTATAGGGTATTACATTATGTACATTAATGATTATAGTGTCTAGTTAGATAATGAAGGTCATATGAAAATCCTTGAAGGATTTAAAAGGTCCTAAAGTGATTCTATTGGATACCTCGATAGTTGTAAATTGCTTAGTATAAAGAAAATTCAATTTTAATTTCATAAAAATAATTGAAAAATATCATGTATTAGTGTACTTACATATTGTTGGTTACGCAAATGCTAGAAGATTATTTAACTTACACAAAGAAAGTTTTGTGAAGGAATTGTCATATCATCATTCAAGTGATATCAAGAAACTAATAAAGCAAGTCACTCGACACATATAAGATATGTAATTTTCTTTGAGAAGAAAAGATAAGCTTCAATAAAATTGAAATGATTAATCTCCGAACCAGAAATTATTGATTGTTTAGATGCATAATATTTATTCGATACACACAAATACTGATCACAAACGGGCTATTTATTTGCATATGGTGGCATAGTAACATCTCGGCATTCAAATGAATCAAACAGTATAGCCACTTCTTCAGTCATATAGAAATAATACCATCTATGAAGTAACTTAGAAGTATATTTAGTTGGGATCAATGACCTATCATATTTAGTAAGTTCGTGATTTTTCTTTGGAAAGGGATATTTGAACTACCATGTGCAAAAATGATGTTACATGTATAGCTCGATTAAAGGAAGAATATAATCAAAGAAGATCAAACAAAATATGCATATTTCACCAAAGTTCTTTTTCACAAATATAGACATTTAAAAAATCCGCTTCAAGAGATAATCTTAAGTATTGTATCTAACTCAAAGGGATGCTACTTATGAAATTTGAGGCGATTTCATGAAAAATTGAAGAAGTTGAAAATTTGGAGTTCTTGGTGTTCTTCATGTGTTCTTGAAGAAGAAGGAGCAAAAAGAGTATATTTGATCCAAAACTCTAATTAAAATGTATTTAAAGTTATTTAGACGATTTTACAAAATCAAAGTTGAAAAATAAGATAGGTGAGTCTTTTCTAAAATAGCAATGACACAAATGAGCTTTTTTTTCAAAGTTGGTAATATACTTGAGCCTTTTTCCTTAAAATATCTTTAACTATTAACTATTGTACTTTACAATCATTTAATAATTCCATGCTCAAATTCACAATCAAATTAAACAATTTGAATCTCGAAATTTAACTTGTGCTACATAAATTGGGTATAGAGTGACTAATATACTTCGACTTTTCATTCCTACTTCTCAGCATTTTGTTTTTTTTAGTAAACCTGACTAAATCTCAAAGTAAAATTGAAGTAGATTAATTTAATATTTAAAATCTAAAAATTTAGATTATTGAAAGATATACGAAAGAAAGCTATAAGTTGCACTTATTTTCATGTTAGTACAATTAAAAAAATATATTTCAAAATATTGATTAAAGCTCATATAACTTGATCTTAAAAAGTAAAACAATTATAAGTAAAACTAATTGGATGAAGTATAGTGGATTGTTGTAAGTTAATAAAAATACAGCAAACACTAGTTGACTAACTAGATCTCCCTCATTCTTTTTGTACTTGTAATTTGTTGACTCAAACTTTCTCAAGATCCTAACGACTAACGAGGTGAGCCCATAAAGTGATTGCTTACTATCAAATAAGGCTTTTAAGTCTAAAGGATAACATTTTGAATAAAAGATTATACATAGTTCACTGTAATTTGGATTTAATTTAAATGAGCAAATTGTTCATGTCGTTCAAGCATGAACGATTTGCTCCAATTGTGGGCCGTTTCTTATTATTTTTATTTTGGAAAAACTAAGTTTAGCCCATTTGAAGAAGCCTATTTACATACACCTTCTTATATTTATGCCTCTTTACTATTAAAAGCTAAGCTCCTTTGAAATAAACTATGATGTTAGTGCCCTACCTTATATGATATACTAACAGAGTATCAATATATCAGTAAGGTATCACCGATAATTAAGTTCAGTCATGTATTGTATCGATATGATATCAATATATTAATAATGTATCACAAAGAATATATTACTAATTTAGAATTTAATAAATATGTTTGTAACTTTAATAATTTTCTCCTAATTATTTCATGTATTAAGGAAATAGATACCTATAGGATATCAATTTACCAATGGAGTATCACAGAGAGTTATGTTCAGTCCTGTATGATACCTACATGGTATCAATATACCAATGGAGTATCACAAGAATATATTTTCTACTAATTCGGAGTTTAATAAATAAGTTTGTGACTTTAATACTTTTCTCTTAATTGTTCTATTTTTTTTAAAAAAAAAAAGAGAGCCCAAAACTATATGATACCGATAATGTATCACTATATCGATAGAGTATCACAGAGAATTCAACTCCAATCCTATATGATACTGTTATAATATCAATATACAGATGGAGTATCACAAAAAAATATATTTTCTACTACTTTAGAGTTCTAATAATTTTTTTAATTATTTTCTATTTATTTCTTTAAAAAAAATAAAGAGCATAATTTTATATGATACCAATAATTTATTAATATACTAGCAGAGTATTACAGATGATTGAGCTCATCTTATATGATATCGTTATGGTATATATATATATCGCTGTGGTATCACAGAGCATTATTTCATAGCAGTCATTCTAACACTGTGTTGATGCCATGGGTTAAATAAAAAAGGAGAGCGCGAGGTAAGAGGGTAAGTAGTCTGAGTTGGGTCTAATTTGACTAAATAATTTCACATTAAGTATATTTTGTATAGTTTTTCTTTTTATTTTTAGAGCGAAATGTCAAGAACATATTATGAGTCCTTTCTAGTTTATTTTGTTGTTTATATTTTTTTAAAACATTGGATTATATATATATACAAATTTTTTAAGAAAATATATAAATATAATCAACTAACCTAACTCAATAAAGTAATATGCGCAAGGTGAGTTGAGGCTCCAATATCAAGAATCTAAATATATTATCCCAACGACCCCACTCACTTTAAATTGTAAATATGTCACTAAATAATGCAAGTTCAAGTTCAATGCTCCTATAATAGAGAACAAACTCTTTGGGATCCTCACTTATTTGGTATCAACAAACTTTGAAATGGAGTGAGTGTAAGTGGT
This sequence comes from Solanum clarkiae, assembly GCA_011800125.2. NCBI lineage: Eukaryota > Viridiplantae > Streptophyta > Magnoliopsida > Solanales > Solanaceae > Solanum > Solanum clarkiae. The sequence continues at coordinate 15,697,971 of JAABOM020000002.1, forward strand.
TGTAGAGAATAAGCAGATACATATATTAGCATATCACATTTTTTATACTGTGCAATCTGCTTATTATTCTTCTTTGTACCCTAAAGTGGTAGCACATGTTTGTCTTAATATATATATTAAGCCAAAACCATGTGATCTTTTGCTAGTATCTAATCTTACTCTTCTTTATTCATAATATGATGAATGTAATTTCACTATATATATACTTATCAATTACTAGTCAATTCTATTCCTACCTTTTAATTTTTTTTCAAGTTGCTGAAGTTCACTCTTACCTCCCAATCCGTTACGTTTTAGCTTCTTTATTGTACTCGAAAAATGGGAAGGGGTATAACTCATGCCAAAAGATCAAATGGAAGTGTGTCACCAACAACCACGACTAATTATGTTCGAAAGGGACATTTTGTAGTGTATGTAGGTGAAACGTGTAGGAGATTTGTTGTTCCAATAGCATATTTGAACCATCCTCTTTTTCAAGATTTGTTACATTGGGCTAAAGAAGAGTTTGGGTACAGCCATCCAATGGGTGGTCTAACAATACCATGCACTGAACATTACTTCATTAGTCTCACTTCCCTACTTAATAAGTCATCATAAAATGGCATATCATCCCTCGAGGACGTTCATACACAAAATATTACCATAAGTCACCTCTCTGAACTTGTCAAGTTTGTCTCTCATGTACATCTTCCTTATATTATTTTTTTTATACATACATAATACATTCTTCCAAATAAAATGTTTCTTTTAGTACACCTCATTATGCTTCTAGGTCATGTTAGTATGCTTATCTCATGTCCAATATTTCCTGTAAATAATTTTGTCTTGTCACAATTGTTAAAATGTAAGTAGATATATTTTAACGTAATTACTTTCCCTCTAATTAGGATCTACATGATTAATGATAAAATACTTGTTTCTTTTTAGTTTAAATAATTCACTGGATATTTTGCTTTTATTCTACGTTTAGGATCTACATTACTAACAAGCCAACAAGTAATTAACATCCGATAACCTTTTAAAACAGTAAAAATATCTTGAGATTTTTTGTTTAAGTCTTACAAATACATGATGTTGTGTTCCAATTCCTATTTGTGGTTCTTACATAACGTTTTTATAAAAAAAAAAAAAAAGAAATTAACTGAATTATGTAAATACAAAAAAAAAAAAATCAAAATGACGAGATGATGAGAAAAACTCTAAAAATCTAATTTTGTTAATGCGAAAGAAAGGGGAAAACTTAATACAATATAAATTTTATTTTATAAAATAATCGGCCAACCATCTCATTGATCAGAGAGCGACAAATACCCTTAAAAGGGGATGATCTTGATAAAATGCCCTCAATAAGAATGGCTTTTCAAAAATATCCGCTATTTCTTTAAGAATATAATTTCGGACAAAATTGCCCTCAGCTATAAGGACTAAAAAAAATGGAATATAAAAAAATAATTAAAACATAAAGAAAGAAAAAAATAGAAGTTCAAAAAAAGGCAAAGAAATGAAGGAGAAAAATAAAGAAAGAGAAAAATAGGAAAATTGAGAGATAATTGACCATAGAGAGTTTTTTAGAAAAATATTTAGGTATAGAGGGGCAAACATATCTTTGATTCAAGTTAAAATAAAAAAAATATATATTTTTATAATCTTTTTCTTATAAAAAATAAAAATCAAAACCATTATATTTAGTGGGCATTCTACGAAATTTTCTGCTCATGAATAAATACAATGAGCCCATCAACATCCTACCTCTGATATCTTTTTCATATATAAAATATAAATAAGAATTCATAGGCACATAGAAAACTGTTAAAAAAAACACTAGTGCTAATGGTAGAAAATTAATTTCATGCAACATTACACAGTGACAGCTTATTAATGATGAGAGACAAAATTTTCGAAAAAAATATGATAGTTGCACATTCTCATATTCAGATATATAGCTGAGCCTACGCATTATAAACAGTCAAATTATTTTAATCTTCAGATTCAGACAAGAAACAGAGATCGGTTAGGATTCGTTATTCTTAATTATATTGATACAATATATTAAAGAAAAATGAGCTAATCCATGTTGACAACAACATTGCTGGAACTGCAAACTACAAAGTCTTAACTAGCTAGTGTGAAAAAAAGTTTGTCATATCTTTGAGTTATTATTTTACTAACTTTAAATATTACTCGCTTCGTCTATTTTTACTTGTCGCCTATTGACTTATCAAAGGAATTAAGAAGTAATAAATGATATAGTAATTTTACCAAATTATCCTTTGAATATAATAAATACAATGTCTTAAAAAATGTAATAGGAAAATGACTATAGTTAATGATAAGAGTAAATTAGGAACTAAGTAGATTTTACAAAGTGAACAAGTATTGTTGGACATCATAAAATAGTGTAGGGGACACATAAAGATGGACGAAGGGAGTACTTAAAAGAATTTTCTTATCTCTATCTAAATTAAAGGAGTCAAAAACACATTTAGGGCCTATTTGGAAAGCCACCATGATAATTGAATTTAGTGTAATTAGGTGTAATTACGTTGTCTAACATTTTTGGTTGATCATGTAATTATGGTCTAGTCAATAGGTAATTGAGTGTAATTGGCCGGGCGAGTAATTACACTCTCTAATTCATAGGAAGAGGTTGTGAATTATTGATAATACAAGTTGATTACTTTTTAATTTCTTCTTTTTATTTCTATTTTTATTTTTACATTTTAATTCATTTATTTATTTTTACTATTTTAAACTCTTTTTTATTTTTATTATTTCTAATATTTTCTAAAAATGTATTTTTTAAAAAATTATATTATTTATATTTAATTTCCTTCTTATTCTCAACCCTTACTTCATGTGATTCCATGTAATTTTTCATATTATCTATTTTTGTTTATTTTATAATTATTTTTTTCATTAGCATAATTTTGTTGGGCATTTCAATTTTTAAGTCAAATTAGAATTCATTATTAAATAAGGTTATATACTTACATTTTTCTTTTATGGAAAAAGACATAAATTTTCCCCCGAAGTTGTCACGAAAAGTCATTTTCACACTTTAACTATCTAAGCGACCTATTGCACACCTTTACTTTTCAAAAGTGAAACTATTACACACTTAGAAGTGTAACACCACCCTCACAAGCAAGTAATGTATTACACTTGCTGCCACGTCAGCGCCACATCAGGAGTTATAATTTTTTTATATCTTTTTTGCTTTCTTTTCTTTAATCATTAGTTTTTCTTTTATTAACTATATTTTATACTAATAATCCCTAATTAATTATTAAAAATATGTAATAATTACATCTTTTTCATTAAAATTGCAAAGAAGAACTTTTCAGCCATGACCATTGCAAAGAAGAATTTTCAGCCATAGCCACCAAGGTCGAAATCCAGAGCAAAACTTTGCAAAAGCAAAACTTGTACCATTTTTCAAACCATGAATCTGGTTCAACTACGCAAATTTGCTATGATTTTCCAGTTGCAAATATTTTTCAGATCAGGATATATATTCTTTTACTTTTTCTATATTCTTCTTGGAGATTCCATAAAAGATAGGAATAATAGGGAAATAATTTCTTCTCCTTTTCAATTGATCTCTCATCCTATTCACTCAACAAAGCCCGCCATTAATGCTTCGACGGTTAAAATTTTTTGAAAGTTTACCCTACTTATGCGATAAAGAAATCCTTTGTTAACAAACAAAATTCAAAACTTATAAAGCTTCGGTTAAGAATTACACTTGATACTATTTTGATTCTTCTTGCTGAGAGATTTAAGGTAAAACAGTTGTATTTTTTATGTAACTTGTTTCTGGGTTGTTCTTGTTAATGTGAAGAAGATGACAATGGTCGGGCATGAAAAAGATGAGATGTGGGTAGGAGAGAGGTATAAGGGGTATTTTAATTTTTTTTAATTTTAAAACTGATTTTGACGCGCCTACTTTTATTTTTTATTTTTTATTTTTTATTTTTTTAATTTGTCACATCAGTTTTAAGGTGTGTAATAGTTTCACTTTTGTGAAGTATAAGTGTGTAATAGGTCACTTAGATAGTTAAGATATGTAAATGACTTTTCGGTATAACTTTGGGGGGTAATTTATGCCTTTTTCCTTCTTTTATTTTAAATCATATTTATGTACATTATGTTGAAATTTGGCATAAGAATATTATTATGTTAATTTTTTTTAAAAGAACCTATGTTATATTTTCGATTTCATTTGTTTTAGGAATGACTCATAATTTTACATTGTAATCTATCTTTTTGGCTAGACTAGATAGATTACCTGCTTGTCTAATGTTTTAGTAATTTTATTATGTTATATTTATAATATTAATATTTTTGTCAAACATGCATTTAATGATGTTCATAGAAATTTTGCACTTTTATTTCTCATGATTAGTTTAAGTAAAAATACTGATTTAAAAATATATATCTATTATATTTTGTAATATTACTTAAGAACATATATTTATTAATTAATATATTCTCGATAGATAGTATAGATATCTTAAATATAAAATTTAATATCACTTACAAAGTTACTTATTTGTCTAATAAAAACTTTCAATTTTAGATAATTAATTTTTTGTCACACCCTGAAAGAGTACTTTAAGCGTGACTGACACTCAGAAATAATTGATGGTTCCCAAATAAATCACTTGATCCCATCACTCAATTAAAAAAACAAACTCCAATATGACATCATCTGACTCAATCTTTGAAGACTCTACAATTCATATGAAGGTGTTGAAAATAAAATTAAAATAAACTTGATTTGTAATAATTATTTGGGCTTAAGAAAATACTTAGAATTATATGC
>JAABOM020000002.1:15702895-15716915 GCA_011800125.2 Solanum clarkiae
CCCACCCCCCCCCCCCCCCCCGCAAAAAGTACATCTAAAAATATCTCTTCAAAAGTTTTTAGCGAATCCTGTAAGGATGAAATCTGAAAGAAAATTATATTATCAAACTTGCCATAATTGAGTTGAGATTCATGAGGATCTTTTCAGTGAATATTTGGAAGTATATATGCATAAACTGGATTGCACAATATTGTTGAATGAAGGAGCACGAGTAATAAATTTTCTAAAATGGCACATCCTTTTTAAGTGATCGAGAGCATTTTTGTGGGGATTTTTTTTTCTTATATAGGCAGTTAAGCTTGTTAAGGCTAATGAATAGTTGCAAATGTAATAGTGGAAGGTCACATCTATTCGGACAAAGTACAGAACGGGTTTGTTAGCAAGTAATTAAGTTTTTAAAATAACAAGGGTATTATAGTAATTTAATTTTTAAGATAATTGTTTTTTTTTCTTTTTTTTTTTTTTTTTTTTTTTTTAAAGTGAGAGATATTTTAGTAATTTAACTTTAGGATTTTAGAGTAAAACTAACAAAATGCTTATTCCATAATGGTCCTCTTTTGAGAACCTGATCAATTAGTCAGGAACAACAGGGACAATAAATATATTAATAGGATCCCCCAATTATAATATATAATTCGTAAAAACATGAACTAATCATATTATAATAAATTATAGATTGTATCATTAAAAATCTATAATTGTACTCATTGATTTAATTTTAAAATTTATGATTACATCTTATTTAATTTTTCATGTTAGAATTATCGACGTTAATCAATTAAATCAATTTTTCTGAAAAAAATTAATTTATCGACTAACTTAGTTCTTTATTATTATACTTAACTTATTTTACATGTCGGATAAAAATCCGCCCGTAGGATTCCACGTGAAAAATAATTAAGCAATTATAAAGGGGTATCTTTTATCCTAAGTTCGAGACACAAGTCTATCGGCTAATTATTATTTCACTAACATGGTTTATCATTATTCAATTTATTAGGAATTTACCGACCCAATAAAAGAGTCTCACCTATTACAGAATAAAATAATAAAATTATTTTCATAGATCATAATCATTATATTAAGATTATGAGTATACATACATATAACAAACTAGAGAATTTATTTATCAATATTTAGAATATATATAAACAAATATCTCTATTTGGTTGGTTCGATACTTACAAAATGTACCAAGATAAGAAAATGATATTTTATCATTCTCATAATTAATATCAAATCATATTCAATTTTGTCTTATAATTAGGGCTTCACATAAAATACTAAAAATTGAATTATTGAACCGAATCAAAATTTTTAATAATTTGGTATTCATTATTTGGTATAGTATTCGGGAATAAAATTTTAAAATTATGGTATTTAGGTTAGGGATTGATATGAAACATTAGAACTGATGTGCCACCCAAATACGATACTTTTGATACTTTAAACTTAGAATGTAGTCTGTGGGTGAAAATTTCACAAAAATCGAGTTCAAATCAGATGAGAAATCACCAATTAAAGTTTCAAATCATAAAATTCAAGAGAAAATTAAGATAAAAGTCATGAAAAATAATCAAAATGATGATGTTAGAAACACTTACACAAAAGAAATCTACGAAAGGTCACGTCCAAAATCGCCTCTAAAAGCTTGAAATTCGAAGAAATGAGTAAAAAATGATGTTTTCTAGAGTTTTAAAATTGGTCTGTCATAATACACTCCGCGAACAGAAGTGGGGCCCGCTAACATGGAGGAGAGGATTTAGCAAAGCTCCACGAATGCGGCTATGAAACCACAAACACAGAGAAGGATTGGTGTAGGAAAACTTTTACTCCACGAACACAGAGTATTTCCGACGAATGTGGAGAGGACTAAGTTATATGCTTCCGCAAACGCGGAGAAGGAACATGAATGCACCACATACTCCTTGCACCAGTAAAAGTCAGCCAACAATAAAACTCATTACAGGCCCTAGGAATTCATCCGAGCTCAATATTTCAACAAACCAAACTTGAATCCATACCAGAAACGATGATCCGGACTCAAAGGAATACTCAAAATTCGGTTCCAAGGTCTCCTCGACACAATTATCTATGCAGTCAAATAAACTAGTTTAAAACTCAAAATATCAAAACTGCCCTCAACAACTCCAAAATTATGACGAGACCATTTCTAGCATTAGTTTCACCATCCAGAACTACTCAAACAGTCAGAATTTTAATCCGAACTTTCGAACTCCGAATGTTGACCAAAGTAAAACTTTGGCTCCGAAAATAACTAAAATGCAACTTTGGGGCCTAAAGACCTCATTTTAAATCCAAATTCAATTCTATAACTTTTTCTAGATTAGATTAGACATTCCGGAGTTGATGTAATCGACAGACTTTTTATCCGACACTCGAAACTCAAAATGGTACAAAAACTCACCTTTTTGACGGCTTAAGCTTCCAAAAATGCCAAAACTCATATTTTCAACTTTTAAAACTTAGGATTTCAGTTCCAACAGTACAGATAGTTCAAAATAGTTCCAAAGCAACTTACAAAAGGACATAACAGTAATTTTCACAAATATTTTGGCTTTTCTCCTGTTTCTTATCCAACAACTTTACATATATACTTCTTCGACATTACTCACTTAGTTGCATAATTTTCTTGCATGGGAAATCATTAGTATTCACATTATAGCATTTAAAATTCAATAACATGCATATGAACAGGTGGATCCTTAGTAAGATTTTGTTAGAATAATGCATTATTTTCAGGAATTAAGAATGGCTTCTAGTACTACGCTTTTCTTTCCCTTCAGAGGTATCTAAGATAAGCCAAGTGAAATCTTTAAGGCATTGAAAGATGATATTGTTGCATCATAAGACGAGTCAAAGAAAACTGCACGCACCAAATGTGGACAATTAACAACTTGTTATCAATGGTTGAATATTGAATGCCCTAGCAATTTGAATGCGCAGAACATTATCTGGATAATCAAAAATGACCTCAGAATCACATGTAGTTGTACCTATAGGACATGTAATCTTGAGAAGAAATGTAGAGAAAGGCAAATGCAAATTGGTAGGGAAGATATGTCAAGATGAACAACTTATAAGTCATTCTTGATATTAATAATTGAGGACCAAGGAGAGATATTTCACAATGCTCGAAAATAGAAAACAGTGAGTGAGCTTATTTTTCTTGATATTGTGTATTCTCTTTTATGTAGTGGATTGTTCATCTCCTCTTATGTATTAAGTCAATTAACCCAACCGCGTTAAATATTTGTGTCTCTTTTGGTATATTTCTTGTTTGTCCTCTTTTACGCATGCTCATTTGAGGTTTGTTTTACTAGCTTCTGCATGACATTTAATTATTTCAGTCCTAGCACTTGAATGACTCAGCAAGAGCTGCTGCAACTAATGCACCAAACAACAAAGGCCCCAGATATGCTTATGGATCCATGTCCTTGACTGGAGACAGAAAAACAATAATAGAAATCATTAAAGAACAAACTGATTCATCATTGAGCACACCGTGTCAAGCTCATGGAAACTATGTGCTAGGCCACAAATGGTGATGTTCTTTAGCCACTCGATTGACTACTTCAGGCTAATGAATTCACAAAGAATAGAAGATTCTGCATTTTTTATTGAGGTATATGATCAAAGCCATGTGACGCTCCCCATCCCTCTCCCACCTCACTGGACCCCTAGCCCATAACTGTAGTTAAAGTAACGAATTAAGGCATCACGATCTGATGTTTAATGTTAAGACATGCCGAAGAATATCTGTTTACACAACATTTTTAATACAAAGTAAATTTTTGTTTCTAAAAACAAGATTAATAGTGAACAATAGGTAATTGAAGTCACATGAGGACATTTGACAACTTGGTATCAATGATTTTGAATATTGAATGCATATATCATCTGAACCAAATTAAATAGTATCCGGATAAGTAAAAATGACCTCATAATCAGGTGTAGTTGTACCTATAGGACATGTGCTCTAGAGAAGAAATGTGAGAATGACATATGCTAATATGTAGGGAACATATGTAAGTCATTGAGACAACAAGTAAACAATCACTCTTGATTTTAATAAATGAGATTTCACAGTGCTCAAAAGTAGAGGTACGCGGTTTTGAGCAGGAAACTATGCGCTATGCCATCAAAAGAAACTTCCTCTATCTTTCACCAGCAAGTTGGGGGAGGAAACATAACTCTCTCAGAGTGAAGTTTGTCGACCATGCTATCATATATATATCTCTGAGAACTTGTTTGCAAAAGCAAGTTTCTTTCTTCACACTAGACATCACTTGAAGATTGTTTTCAATTTATTGCACAACTCTTATCATGAGGAATCATCTCAAGACAATATTTCATCATGCTAAATGCAATATTCTTCTTCGGCAAGGATCAACTTCATCAGCATCATCGACAAAGTTAACAGATGTTCCCAAGGGTCACATGGCAGTTTATGTTGGAGAGAAGCATGATGATAAGCATCGATATGTGGTTCCCATCTCTTGCTTGAAGCATCCTTCGTTTCAAAACTTGTTGAGGGATGCAGAGGAGGAATATCGATTTGATTATCCAATGGGAGCCCTTACTATCCCGTGTAGTGAGACAGCATTTTTCTGTGCCACTTCTCACTTGAATGTCATTACCGATTAATAAAGGTCGCGCACAAGTATAGTTCTTCAATCTTTGATTAGCATCATTTATATTTGTTGGTTAGAGTGTTAATTCAATGATTACTACAACCCTAACCTACAAGTGTAACTCTGTGTAATATTCAGTATAACAATGCAATGACAAACCTGTGGTTAATGATTGATTAAATATTAAATACATATATCAATATGCACCAAATAATATTCAAATTTTATCTAACATATAATTGCATCTCTAGGACGTGCTCTGATGAAGATAAAGACGTAAGCAAAATGGTAGGGAAGATATGGAGATCACAGCAAACAATTATTATTCTGGAAACAGGAAAGAATCAATCTTGAATGAATCATTGAGGGCCCAAACCATAGATGTGTCACAATTTTGAACAAAGCAATAGCTGGTGAATGGACTTGTTAAACAATAAATTATTTTCAGAATAGTAGCCCTACAAGACAAAAATGGCCCATGGGAATATGATATGGAAAATATCCTAACAAAATCCTACTCTTACTACAAAGATCTTTTCCAGACGAAGTCTATCGAATCTGGGAAAAACCCAACCAACAACTCGATGACTCCCAATCCAGATTTTGAGCACCTAGATAGTGTATCATCACCAAAAGAAATCTGGGCGGCAGTATTCTCTTTCCGACCCCTAAAGCCCCCTGGGCCAGATGGGCTACACCCCCTTTTCTTCCAAAGATACTGGAAAGAAATTGACCCATCAATGACAAATCTCCGCGTTAAAGCCTTTGGTGATGGAAAATTCCTAGTGAGATTAACAGGACTCATGCATGCCTTATACCAAAGCTAAAACATGCTAGCACCCTAAAAGATTACAGGCCTATTCGCAACATCTCCTACAAAATAATTACTAAAATACTAGCTCTTCACCTAAAGTCCTTAATGGACTGACATATTGGACCCTGCCAATCAAGCTTTCTCCAGAACAAACAAGCCATGGACAACATTGTAATTGTCCAAGAACTAGTGAATCACTTTCAAAAAATGAAAGGACGCAAAGCTAGCATGCTCCTTAAAATTGACCTCGAAAAGGCTTTTGATAAACTGGAATGATCCTTCATTTATAATACCCTAAATTTCTTCAAGTTACCCCAAAAAACTGTTTCTCTAATTATGTCATGCATCACCTTAAGTGAAACAGCCATACTAGTACAAGGTACGAGAACTAGTTTCTTTAAAACCTCGACAGGCATCCGCCAGGGAGACCCTCTATCACCCTATTTTCTATTCTCCGTATGGAAATTCTTTCTAGGAAGATCAACTTAGAGACTAGCCAAAAAGAGTGGCAACCCATCAAAATATCTCCTGGAGGACCATTACTGTCACATCTTTTTTTTTTTTTTTGCAGGTGACCTAGTACTTATGGCCAGAGCTGACGACAAAAAATGCCACCACCATAAAATGCAGTCTTGAGTAGTTCTACCAGGATTAAAGCCAAACTATAAATTTTTCAAAATTAAAAATGATTTTCTCAAAAAACTGTCCAATTGACATACTGAGCCAAATTGTGAAAACATTGCATATTAAAAGTGGCAAGTGTTTTGGAAAATACTTAAGATACCCAATTATCCACAAAAGGTTGTCAGCAATGGACCTTCAAACCGTAATAGACAACCTCTACTCTAAACTTGTGGGGTGGAAAGCAAAATTTCTAAATATGATTGGAAGAATAACCTTAACAAAAACATGTCTAAATAGCATCCCCACCCACCTTAAGCATATTATCAAGTTCGCAAACAACCTCTCATAAAAATTGACCAAATCTAGCGGAACTTCATCTGGGGAAGTACTACAGAAAAAAGAAAACTCCATGTGATAAATTGGGACAAAGTAACCTCCCCAAAGTCATATGGAGGTTTAGGGATCCAGAGGACCAAAATAAAAAATATGGCGATGCTTACAAAGCTGGCCTGGAGAGCCTTCAAAAACCCCAGACCCTTTGGGCAGAAACATTACTTAAGAAATACACCTCAGGATCGTTAGACGAAGAGACCTTATTGAAGCCTCATCATAGCACCACATGGAAAAACCTAATTCTTCGCTGGAATATTTGTGTCAAAAACTCTATATGGACTTTAGACAATGGAGAGGCATGTCGGTTCTAACTGGACAGATGGTTGCCAAACTACCTATCACCAAACATCTAATAGAGGGGCCCTTACAAGAGGAGACATCAATCTTAAGGTATGCAACATCCTCAAAGGGTCTAGGTTAAACCTAAATACCTTATCCTTCGTACTCCCAACAAATATAATCAACTTAATAATCCATAGAACTTATATACCACAATCAAATATTAGACAAGATGAACGAGTTTGGGGCCTAACTTCAGCGGATTTTTCACCATTAAATCGGCATACATGAGCTTACAAGTCCTAAAGGACCCAACACTCCTTTCAAATGGATCTGGAAACTAGTATGCCCGAAAAAGTTCAAGTTCTTCATCTGGCTTACTCAACATAATAGGCTGACCACAAAGGTTTACCTACAAACCCTTAGAATGGATGTAAACCCCCTATGACATACATGCAGGTACATTTTTAATGCAGGCATATTTTTAATGCATCACTAACATGTCTTTGAAGGAGTTGTTATCAATAATGAATCCATTTAACTACAACCTGCACTAAAATAGTAGCAGGATATGTAAGTACCTACAGAACATGAATGTGCTCTTTAGAAAAGTACATACACAAATTGGCAATGCAGATTATCCCGATAAGATAAATAGAAAAGTACTGGGGCCGTTGGGTGTAATTATATAATAATGTATTCTACAAAAATGTATTTGTTAAATCAAGAAAAGACTTTCATATCTCATCTTACCGCTACATTTTAGGGAGCAAACAGAGCTCTCTGTCATAGTTTACCAAGAAATTACGGAGGTTATATGTATATGTTGGTCACACGTCTTTATCTTATATGCAATTCTTTATTTATTGAGATAAAGTCAAAATAATACACATGATTTTATTTTTTTGCGCGAATTTCACACCCTAATTATCAATTTTGTTTAAATAAAAATATCATAGTTTATGTATTAATTTCAACTCACATAATTGGGTAAATGATGATAGTTCAGTTAGAAAAAAGGAACGACTGATGGTGGCGTAAGCTAGTTAGTTTCGAGGTATGTTTTAATATATAGATTACAGTATAGCCAAGAAAAATGGACAACTCATACTTCAGATGTGCAATTTGCGAAAAATTAATAGGGTATAAAAGGTGTTTTTTTATACATAAATGTAAGCTAAATACCTTGAATACCAAGCTAAGGTTCTTTTATTTTGTACAAATTCGATCAATTTCATGATAAAGATTAAAGACACCTTTTATTTTGAACAAATTTGATCACTCTTATGATAAAGGTTGAAGACATTGTACGATCTTGCATGCAAGTTGTAGTTTAATTCATTTTATTGACAAATTGATGAACATCGAAATAACCCCTTCATAATGTCTTTTTGTATGATACCATATTATTTTGATTAAAAAATTACACACTGCTAATTATACATACACACACACACACATATATATATATATGTTATACAGAAACATCAATCATAGGCCGACTGTTGAGCTGGTGAACAAACAGAGAGAATTGGAAAAAATTGTATTGTATTGTGTCAAAAACTGAAAGTTGTAATACACTTGTGTATATATACAATCAGACTGTTAACAACTAATTATTGCTAACTACTTCTAATTAATCACATTCAACTTCAACTAACTTCTAACTAATTGTAATAAACTACTAACTACTATGTGACTAATTATTCCTTGTAAGGCACATCTACACATTTGTTTAACTCCTTTACACCCCGCCCACCCCTCAAACTAGGTGCTATGAAGATGTTCTTCATACCTAGCTTGGACATGAGATGGGTATGTGGAACACGACCAAGAGCCTTAGTCAATATATTTGCAGGCTGATCAATGGAAGAGAGATGAGTAGCAAAAATCAAGCCATCTTGAATCTTCTCCCAAACAAAATGGCAATCAATGTCGATGTGTTTGGTGTGTTCATGAAAAACTAGGTTGGCAGTAATTTGTAGAGCTGATGAACTAAGTATAGGAGAACATGAAGCTTGAAAGTAACACGAAGTTCCTTGAACAGGCCAACAAGCCATACAACTTCAGCAACAGTGGAAGCCATAGCCCTATATGCAACCTCAACTGAACTGCGCGAGACAGTGATTTGCTTTTTAGACTTCCATGAGATAAGAGAAGTCCCAAATTGGACCAAGTAACCAGTGATGGACTTTCTACTATTGAGGCAACAACCCTAGTCAGCATCACAAAAGACGTGGAGATTACAACAAGCAGTAGAAGACATCAAAATGCCCAGACTTGGGGCTGATTTGACATATTTAACCAATCGAATAGCAGCATCCTTGTGAGATGATTTAGGTGAGTACATGAATTGACTTAGACATTGCACAACAAAGGATAAGTCAAGTCTGGTAGTATTGAGATACAAGAGCTTGCCAATCAATCTCTGGTAGGAAGAAGGATCCTATAGGAGAGGATATGTGATGATGATTTGTCATATAATTTTTCAAAAGGAGATAAATCATCCAGGATAATAGATGGTATCTTATTCAGAACATAAACAGCAGCTTGGATGCAAAGACCCCAAAACATGTCTGGAAAACTAGCCTGGAATTTTATGGCCTTTGCAGTCTCAAGAATATGTTTATGTCTTCTCTCACCTGCACCATTTCGCTGTGGTATATAGGGACAAGAACTTTTATGAATCACACCTTTTAGCTTGAAAAAAGTGTTACAATTTGCATTGAAAAATTCACTTTCATTATCAGACCTCACCCTCTGAATTCTTTTACCAAACTGAGTCTCAATCTCAGAAAAGAAATATTTTAAAATATCAACAACATCAGACTTCAATCTCATCAAGAAAACCCATGTCCATCTAGAGAAATCATCAACAATAGTCAAAAAATATCTCATAACATCAAATGTTTTAGTTTTATAGAAACCCCACACATCCATATGTTAGCAACTGAAAAGCACAATCTGATTTACTACTACTATGAGGGAATAGTAGTCTAGTCTGTCTAGCAAGAGGGCATACTTCACAATTATTCAAAACATATTTGTTCCCAAGATTATTGAAGGCATGAATCTTTCTAAGTATACTCGTAGGCACATGACACAATCTTTGATGCCAAAGTACAACATCATTGATATGTGTTGCTGCTAAACAATGTTGGGTTCCTGCATCCCTTTTATTCAAGTGTGAGCACAGTGTATAAAACTCATTCTCCTCCTCACCAATCGCCCTCACCTTCCCAGATGAAAGATCCTGAAAGACACAACATTTTGGGGAAAAAGTGACACAAAAATTAAAGTCATTTGTCACCTCTGAAACTGACATTAAATTGAACTTGAATGTTGGTACACATAGTACTCTTTTAAGGATATCACCTCCTCCTAAGTGACAATTTCCAATATGTGAGACTTGTGCTGAATCACCAGTGGGTAATTGGACCTGCCCTGCATTTTCTATCAAACTTTCATGGTGTAAATGTTTAGAGTCACTTATCATATAGTTAGTGGCACCGGTATCCACTATCCATTTTATGAATTCTTACTCAGTTAGGATAGTTTTCTTGTCATGTTAGCCATGTGTTTCTGATGGAAGAATCATAAGCATTTTGATCAGTTGCTGATGTTGTGTGGATGTTAGCATAGGCATAGGAACATGTGGCTGACTTGCTGAGCGGTAGTATGGAAGATTTTGCTGAGCTATTGTGTGTGGATAGTGCATATTCTGAGGTTGTTGCTGAGATGACATATTCACATTGTGATGGAAATTCTGAGTATGATTAACTGTATTTTCCTTCTCGTTCATGTTGCCAGTGTTGTAAGTAGTTTCCCCAGCTACAACAGCTTCTCTCTTAACCTTATAATCAGGTGGATAGCCAATTAGCCTATAACAATCATCTTTCACATGTCCATTCTAGTGGCAAAAATCATATTTTATCAGTTTATAGCAATCTATCTTTGAATGTCCCTTCATTCGACAGAAATCACAAAATGCATTCAGATTGTAGTTCTTCTTTTGGCGTTAAATCCCATGATTATTCTTTGAGGTGAACATTGTTGTTGGCATCAGATTATCAGACATCACTCTACACATCTGGTTGATATTAGGGATTTGTTGCATTAATAGGATCTGACTTCTAGCTTGGCTGTAACTATCACTAAGGCCTATGAGAAATTGCAATATTCTTTGATACTGTAAATGCTCGAGATAATCCTTAGACTTAGGACAATCACAAGAAGGTGGGGGTATGATTGAATCATACTCATTCCATAACTCTTTGAGTCTAGAATAGTAGACTGATACAGGTGAAACACCTTGAACCAAAGTAAAGATTTCCTTATGCAATTGAAAAACTCGTGAACTATTCACATTATTGAATCACTCCTTCAAATCTCCCCAAATAATTTGTGCATTTGGGAAGAAAAGTACTCATCCATGTAAGTCTTTACTCACATTGCAGAGAATCCATGAAACCACGATTGCATTGCAACGATCCCATGATCGAGCTAGGTCTCTTGCGTATTGGGTCCTCGTTACTGTTCCATCGACAAATCCAACTTTATTTTTTCCCAAAAGTGCTAATTGCATTGCCTTGCTCCATAGAGTGTACGTAGTTGTCAGATCCGGTAAGCATGATCTCAATGTTGAGAGATCCCGGTGCACCTGACTGATGTAGATAGAGAGGGTGAAGATGATCTATGGTCGTGGTACCTTGTGTATTCACAGATGGAGCCCCTGTTGCAACTCCGATGGACTCCATTGGAAGATGATCAGAAAATCGAAGCTCCGATTCAAAATCTATAGGAATTCTTACTGCATGTGAATGAATTTCTTTGATTTCAGATCAATTTTGCTCTGATACCATGTTGAACCCTTGAACAATTAGAGAGAATTGGGAAAAATTGTATTGTATTGTGTAAAAAAAATTGAAAGTTGTAGTACACTTGTGTATATATACAATCAGACTGTTAACATCTAATTAATGCCAACTGCTTCTAATTAATCATATTTCACTTCAACTAACTTCTAACTAGTTGTAACAAATTACTAACTACCCACGAGACTTATTATTCCCTTTAAGGCACATCTACACATTCGCTCAACTCCTTTACACCAAACTGTTGATTTTCTAGACACTATTGGATACTAAAATTGATTGATTATGGATGAATATTTCGGACCCTCTCACCTCACTTCACATATAAAGTACTCCTTTTTATTTTTGACACACTCACAACACTTCTTCCTTTTCTTGTCTCACTCATACATATGCACTACATACACATCCATATATATAATCTTCTATGTCGGTTAATCCTCTCACCGCCTCAAGTAAAGATATCGCTATTCTATTTTTTATTGAACAATTATTATTTCCACTTAGACTACTTTTACTTAATTATTGAAAGATTTTTTTTTTCAAATGCTCTAGACCTTTCAAGAGGCAGTGTTGAAACGTTAACACTCCCCCTCAACGTTGACTCGTATCTGTATGCTTTTCAATTAACCCAAGAAGCTTCCGAAAATTTTCAAATTTTGTCGGGCTCAAACTCTTCGTAAAAATATCTGCCACTTGATCATCTGTCCGGATGGCCTCCATATTGATGTCTCCTTCAAGTACCTTTTCACGGATAAAATGATGATGCACTTCAACATGCTTTGTTCGAGCATGAAATACAGGATTCTCCGCCAATAAAATTGCTGACTGATTATCACAATATAATGTAACCGAATAATCAACTGACTGGTGCAATTCACGTAATAACCTGACTAACCACGTACTTTCTTGAGCTGCCATTGTTGCCGCTCTATACTCTGCTTCTGTGGTAGATAAAGAAACTGTCTCTTGTCTTTTACTACACCAGGAAACTGCAGCTGAACCAATGGCAAACACATACCCAGTAGTTGATCGTCTTGTATCACGACAGCCAGCATAATCTGCATCTGAATAATCAACAATTCTCCCTTTGACTCCTTTCTTGTACATGAGACCATAATTGATAGTTCCCTTTACGTACCTTAAAATTCTTCGAACGGCTTCTAAATGAGGCTTCCTTGGACTTTGCATGAATCGACTCGCTACACCAACGGTAAAAGAAATATCAGGACGTGTAAGAGTTAAATAAATTAAACTCCCGACCAACTGCCGATACATTGTGCCGTCCTCCAGCAATCTTCCTTCTTCAGCACATAATTTGGCATTTACTTCCATAGGAGTAGATGCTGGCTTGCAGTCGAGCATTCCAAATTTTTGTAGGAGGTCTTTGGCATATTTGTGCTGACACAAAAATAAGCCTTCTTTCGAGCGATCCACTTCAAGTCTGATAAAATGCTTCAATTCACCAAGCTCTTTCATTTGGAAACGTACCGACAAATTAGCTTTAATTCTTTTAACTTCATTTTCATCATCCCTAGTGATGATCAAATCATCGACATAAACTAACACAATTTCTAGTTTACCATTATTAAACTTGACAAACAAGCTAGAATAAGCCGTTGTCAACTTGTAGCCACTTTGAACAAGGAACTTAGTGATTTTCCCGTACCATGCTCTGGACGCCTGCTTGAGTCCATAGAGCGCTTTTCGAAGTTTGCACATGAACTCGGGATGATTTTTGTCCTCGTATCCTTGCGGCTGCTCCATAAATATGTCATGATCAACTTGTCCATGCAAGAAAGCATTTTTGACATCCATTTGCCATAACCTCCATGATTTGTCAGCTGCGAGCGCCAATAAAACTCGAACAGTTGGAAGTTTAGCCACGGGACTAAATGTCTCGTCATAGTCTATTTCATACTATTGAGAAAAACCTCGAGCCACCAGTCGGGCCTTATACCTCTCAATAGAGCCATCGGGTTTTGTCTTCACCTTGTAAACCTATTTGCAAGAGATGGGTTTTACACCCTCGGGTTTCGAAACTAACTCCCAAGTTTCATTTTGCTTCAGCGCTGAGATCTCCTCGTCCATCGCTTGTGTCCACTCGGCCTTCTTTACAGCTTCTTCAAATGACGTTGGCTCTTCGAATGGATTTTCCTCGGTCAAAGCTGCATTGGCATATTTCCTGTTTGACTTGCATACTCTTTGTGATCTCCTTGGTATATGCGAAGATTCTTGTGATTCTTGGATTTCTTCCTCCTGCTCCTCAGGATCTATAACTTCATGTATTCAGCGTCAACTGGTGATTCTTGAGACTCGGTTGGAATTGACTTTTTCTTATCTTCTGCACCAAGCCTTTCTTGTAATATTTCTTCGATCTC
>JAABOM020000002.1:15725145-15744917 GCA_011800125.2 Solanum clarkiae
CTGCGTACAATCTACCCTCCCCAGACCCCACTTGTGGGATTGCACTGGGTATGTTGTTGTTGTTGTTGTTGTTGTTGTTGTTAATGACGGACTACACAAGGTAACAAGAATGGAAGATGGAGAGACTCAGACTTGCATGAGAAAATGAGATAATTATGAGGAGAGAGAAAACTATAGTTGATTGACATATTGAAAGAAAAATATATCTTCCAAATAAAAATAAGATCTCCTTATTCCTAGTATTACACTTCTAAGGAAAAGATGTTACCAAATTCCCTTTTTTTGTATTTCTTAATAATATATACATGCATATATATCCCATTTTATATATTTTTAATTGTATATAAATAATATTTAAAAATAAAGATAAATTTTTTAATTAAAAGCTGATTTGTTATAACTTAAAATTGAGTTTTTGAGTTTTGGACAGATTGATTTGACTGCAAGAGACGTCGTACTACTGACTACGTCCTTCAAAACAAAAACCCTGCTGAACTCCCTCCTAAAACCCTAACAACAATGGCGGATTGTGAGTCGAAATCAGAACACAGAAAAATGAAAAAGATGAAGACGAAGAAACGAAAGCAACATGGCAGCCACAAAGAAGAAGAAGAAGGCTGTAACAGACCATCAAAATCCCATCGCACTGAACAGCTCGCTGATGAAGTTGAAGAACCTATAATTGTTCCGGGAAGTGAAAAAGCAATTAAGCTACAGTATAATTCCCCATGGAGAAATCTACAATTGATTTTGTCCCTTCAGAATAACTCTATCCCTCTTCCAGAGTTAGTGATAAATTCGGTTTCGTTTCTGTTTTGGAGTTTTTTTGCTTTCTTTGCAAGTTTCTGGGTTTAGTTTTGGGAGAATTAATTTTGTTATTAGTTCGCGTTGTGTTTATGATAGTTTTACTTTGTCATCTAAACAAATACTCTCAACCCATGTTAGTTGGGGTCACTATAGATGACGAGTAATCATAAGTTGACTAGTTTTATGCGGTCTGTCAGCAAAACAATGTTTGGACGAGAATGGAAAACAACTCTTTAGGGAAAAAGAGAACATTTAAGCTGGCAACTGGTCCAAACTTTTGAAAAGAGAGTTCCTCCAAGTGCTTTTGCAGAATCTGTTTTTCAACTAAAACTAACTGTCCTTTTCCTAGCTTGGGGTTGAAGAGCCGTTGTTGCAATGAAAAAACTGTTTTTTTGGGCAAAGATTCTTCTTATACCTTAATCAAGCGCTACCTGTTGTTGTCATGTCGAAACTCAGTGTTCTCACATTTGATTATTGTGAATTGATGACTTTCTTCTAATAAACTAATTCTAGTGCAGAAAATTGGAGCTGGCATATAATTATGTGAAATCAAGAACAGAAGTGGCTGGTGAAATTACGGAGGAAATTCAGACTGTCTGCTTTTCAAGGGTGATAGTTTTCTTGAATAATTGGGTTCAGAGGATACTGGTTTCTTCTGAAAAGAAAATTAGGGTGGAAGGACACAAGCATGCGATGGAAATTGCAGGGTCATATTTAGATTGCAGATGTTGGGTGATTTTCAAGTTCTGCTTGGAGGAATCAAAAAAGATGGGTGTTTCATTACACTTCTTAAGGGACTTGTTACGGGTTATCCAATACATTTCAAGGGATGCATTGATACATTTGCTTGATGAGTCTATGGTTGGTGAAGAATTGGAGTTACATAGCATTGCGCTTGATTGCATATCCTTGGTATTCTCATCTCATGGGGGGATTTCTACTGAAAATCTTGACTTATGGATATCATTAATTGGTGTGGTGCTTGAATTTGTCCAAAAGGTTCTCAATGATAATCTTGATGGAACCAAGGCGGGTAGTTTTGCCAAGCAGTTGTCTTGTTTCTTGCTTGAGCCATTTATTAAGTTTCTAAAGGTCCATCCAACTCGTAAAAATGGTTTCCGCGAGTTTATAGATAAGCTTTTTGAAGATTTGGTGATTTTGTGGGATAGGCTAGATGTTCATGGCTGTGAAAGCAATCCAGAATGGAAAAAAAATCTATTGGTGTTGATAGAAGAAGTTCTGTCACAGGCATTATTCCATCCAACTCATATTGATGGTTTTTTAGGCCTCCAAAGTACATCCAAGTATCGGCATTCTGATGATAAAAAATCAAAAGAGGAGAAAACTTTCATAAAAAGTTACCATAGACACTTATTTGATAAATTGGGGAAGATGATAACTGGGAAGAATGCATCAGCACTCGGTGGTACTGGAGAGCTGCTTCGCCTGTTCATTAATTGTATTTATATGAAAAATGGGTTAGTCGGTGCAGAAGCATTTAGGCACCAGGATGGCAAATCTACTGCCATTTCCAAGAACTCTTCCAACAGGTCTGATAGTCTGGACGCAGAAGCACGAAAATCGGTTTTTGATTTTTTTTTAGAGATTATGGAACTTTTCTTATCAGAGATTTATGCTCACTCAGAGGCCAATCTGGATAAAGGAGTTCTGTATTTGGGTGTTGGCACATTAAGATCTATCAATAAGTTGCTTGCAATATGTGTAAAGGAAAAAGTGTATATACGAACTGAAGATACCTCAGAAGGGGCTTGCTATAATTTTTTGAAGTTAATTTATGACGCGGTAATGTCACTTACTGCCAGGATGAATCGATTACTGCAATCATTTGGCTCTTCAGAAGAAAGAATACCTGGGCAAATGTTGATTCTAGCGGCCAAGGAAATCTTTCTTGCTATTCGTTATTTAGTGGATATTGAATACGAGGTGGTTGGGGATGATCTAGGAAAACTATGGGGTTCGATACTATCTCTTACAGCCAGTAGTCACACTCTGATGAATGCTTCAGATCAGCACTTGTTGACTTCAGAGGTACTTAAGCTTGGATGCAGACTGGTACACCTCTACAGTGAACTTCGACAGGTTTGTGGGTTTTCTCTGATTAGTTTGCAGACTGTTACTTTGAATTGTGGAGTGATAACTTAATTTTTTTAGAAAAGTATGACACCTTTACATAATACCCTAGCTTCATGAACTGCTATCCACCTTCTTCTGCATCCTTTGTGCTAGTGATAATGCGTGAGCTAACTTCTAATTTCATGCTTTACTATTGTTAATTTTTTGGGGGATTGAACCATTTGCATGAGCTAACTTTTAATTTCACGCTTTACTATTGTTGATTATTTTGGGGATTGAACCATTTTGTGGTCCTTTTTATCCTGAACTTTATAGGTTAACATTGCCATATTCACACTAAGCAAAGCTGTTAGAGAAGTAGTATCATCATTCCGAAGCAATGAAGCATTGAGATCTTCCTTTATCTGTCACTCATTTGCTAATTCTCTGAGCATGTTATTGTGCTCTCCAGAATTCAGACTTTCCATCCGAAATGCTGTCAAGTCCATTCCTGAGGGCCAAGCAAGTGGGTGCATCCGACAATTGATTGTAGATGTTGCGGAATCTCTGGAATGGATAAAATCTGACTACCAGTTGCCTGCTGAGAGTGATTTTGCGGAACCGTGTTTCAGTAGTTGTGCCACGCTTTGCTTTGATCTAAAAGCAAAGCTTTTGGGGAAATGTTTGACTGAAATGTATACCATTATTCTTGATTCAATGACTATTACTATCGGTAATAGCAACATAATTGCTCTTACTGTGAAAGATTTGATGGCTGTTATCTGCCCTGGTTTGAGTAGCCTGGTCTCACAAGAACCAGAAATTATCAACGTGTTCTTTACTCTGGTAACGGGCAGAGCGTTCAAAAAGGCAGCTGCACCGAGGAATGACATTCTCTCAGTATGCTGGATTGCGGTCTTTTTCTTTCGTATGTATATGGCTTGCAGAAGCTTTCAAAGACAAGCCATCAGCCTAATGCCCCCAAAGGCATCAAGAAAGATGTCAAGTGCTCTTACTGATTCTTTTTCTGCTTATTCTGCGAAGGACTGGTTGGAGAGGACTGATTGGGAAGACGAAAGTTATTTTTCTTGGGTTGTTCAACCTTCAGCTTCTCTTCCTGCTGTTATACATAAGATTGCTGAGTTTTGTCATCAGGACACTGATATACATTGCTGTCCCCTTATTTATGTATTGAATGGCATGGCTCTTCAAAGGCTTGTTGATTTGAATAGGCAAATCAAGTCCATTGATTACTTGCTCCAGAGGAATAATTACCTAGTCCAGGCTAGGTTAGTTACTGGTGCTGATCTGTTATCATACTCCAAGGATACTAAAAAGTGGAAAAAACATGTCTCAACTCTGAGGAAAGAGGCAGGTGACCTCACAGAATTCACAATGAGGTATTTCTCATTAGTGACTGAAGATAGGATATCTAAGTCTTCAGTTGACCAAGTAACCAGTAAGGATGCATATCTCAATCATCTGTATGAAACCGAGCTATGGGATCTCGGTACTGGCTCTATAGATGAGAAGCTGTTTCCATCTGCTTTGTGGTGGATTATTTGCCAAAATGTTGATATCTGGTGTCCTCATACTTCTAAAAAAGACTTGAAAAGGTTTCTTTTGGCTTTAATTCAGAACTCCCTTCCTTGTTTAAGCACGAATATGAGTGAGCTCGGGAATTATGTACAGAAATCTGGTTACGTGACAGGGGCCAACCGATATTTGGTTTCAATGGAACTTCTGAGCAACACCATTCTGTATGAACAAAGAGTAAGTTCTTGGGTAGCGTCTACAGCACATACATTTAGCACTGTTCTAGCTTACTAATTAGCATCAAATCTTCATGCATCGCATGTCACAACTTTATGAAAGAACCTTCGGTGAATCCATGTCAAAGTTACTTATTAATCCCTCAATTAAGAAAATCTCAGCCAAAGAATGACACAAAGGAACAGTTATGCTCATTGGTCAACTACAGATTTCATGCGTACAGCTTGAATATTTTGATATATAAACTGAAGTAAAATTTCATCTACTTAAGACCCACAGAAACATTTTCATGTGTGAAACCTATCCTGATATGCAAATGGGACATGTGTAGAAGTTGATGCCTGCTAAATTTGACATAAGTTTGAGTCCTCTTGGAGCAGTGTTTTGGACGGCGAAAGGTGACAACAGTGTGGCGAGGCGAGTGGCAAGGCACTCGCCTTTTTGAAGTACGGCGTCAATTAATACCAAAAAATTAAAATATTTAATTGTATATATAAATATTAAAATCTCAATCTCAATAACATATTAGCAAATATTTCAAATCAAAAATTAAAATTAGATAGTAGATACTACAAGTTTAGAACTTGAATGAGGAAGTGAGAGAAATAACAGAGGTAGAAGTAATTTTGTAGTCTGATGAAGAAGTTAAAAAAAAAACACAGGAAGAAGAAAAGAAGAAGGAAAAAAGAAATACGTATTGGTTGGACTTTGGAGTCTCGGAAAAGTTTGGCCCGTCGCGGGAGAAGTCAAGCCAGTTCATTTGGTTGGAGTAGAAGTCTAAGCGTAAGAGTGCAATTGGGCAAATTTGGAAAGAAAATCCCAAAATTGTCTTTTAACTTTTAAAATCCTAAATTGGTCCCCCCCCCCCTTTTTTTAAAAAGGAAATACAAAAGGTGACGCGTTTCTGGCTTCTCACCTTTGTCGCTATGACGTCACCATTTGAAGATCGCCTCACCATAAAGCTAAAAGGCGATGAAGAGTCGGCTCTCGCCATTGGCGACAAGGCGATTGCCTTTCACGACACTGTCCTGGAGGCGCCTTTTCATATTCTATTAAGAATGACCTATCGATTTCAAGGACTGTGATGGGTTGCAGGGACACATAAAGTTGGGTTGCTTTGCATTAGGGATCACATTAGCATCCCAGAGCTGTTGGGTACTTTGGGCCCTTCTCAAGTCCAGGTGTATTATGTTGGATAATCCTATTCCACTTACCTCTTGCTAGTTTATCATTTTGTTTATTGTACTATCAGGTTGCCTTATTGAGTTCTAGTGGAAGTGGTAGTTTCTTGTGGTGTTCTAACTGTATGTTATGATAGCCCATTTGCAGGCACATGGCATACATATTTTGTCAAATCTTGAAGAAGTCTGTGTCATCAATATTTTCATATGTTGGAGAAGTTGATCTAAATAGTACACCTGATTGGGAGAATGCTACACATGTACTTGAAAAGTCATCGACAACATTTTTCAGAAGTAATCATCCACAGGATAATGACTCATTATTGATAGAGCCAATCCATCATTTACTAAGTGACATACCTGCTGAACCTTGTGAAAAGGAACTGAGTCCCTTTAACACAGAAATCACCAGATGCCGGGCATTTCTCGACCTTTTGAGCTGGATACCGAAAGGTCATCTTAGTTTGAAATCGTTTTCACTTTATGTGACTAGCATTCTCAATATTGACAGGTACTATCACCCCTTCACCCTTTTTTTTGTTGCCGTCAGACGTTAAATGCCTTTAGCATTAGCTGTTGTAAAGCTTTTATATATTGATTTGACAACTTCAAGTTAGTCATTCAAACTTAAAATGTTGGTTTGCTAAAAAAGCTTGAATATTTCAGGCTTGTTGTTGGCTGCTTGTTTGATCAGCTTGGGTCACTAGCTTTACACAACCTTTATGATCTCTTGAGGTTGCTTGTGACCTGCCGGAGAACCTTTAAAAATCTATTAGTGGAATCATGCGAAGGGAAGGATGGTCATCGGTCCTTGCTAGCTAGCTTGTTGTCAGAGAGCTCTCTTGTTTTTTGGCTTCTGAAGTCATTGTCTGCAATAACTGGTTTTCTGAGTGTATTTTCTCAAGAGGCTTCTCCTCAATTGAAACATATGATTTTCTCGTTGATGGATTACACATCTTGCATCCTTTTTACTCTGTTCAAATATCAATTTAAAGCTATTTTTGCTTCGATTGCTGGGAAGTCTTATGGAGGAGCTATCAGTTCTGCTGATGACCACAAAGAGACTGTGCTGAAAGAAAATGATCTGTGTTCAGATCTCTCTGATAACGATGATGCATGGAGAAGTGTTTCAGCTGTAGCTGGCACCTTAATGGGACATGCGCAGGACTTGCTGGACTCCACCAGAAAAGTGGGTAATCTAGCTGGGCCTCAGGAAATGGATAAAGTCTCACCTGTAGTCTCCTGCTTTCAGGGCTTCTTATGTGGTCTAGCTTCTGCACTGGATAGTTTGGATATTAAAAGTAGCAGTACTCTTTTAGAATCAACAAGCTGCAACCTCAAAATGAAACCTTGTATAGAGACATGTGCAGACTTGTTAAACTCTGTTTTTCTTTTGTTATTTCTTGACGGAGATCAGTCCAGCCAAGGTTTGTCTAGTACCAACACTTCTATTGAGACAGAATGTTGCAATGAACTATTGGCAATAGGAACTCATCAATCTAGAGACTCTGCTGATGAGGTTAATAATCTGAATAAGGAAGAACACTATTCTGGTTCAGCTGGCTCCTTACCGTCCAATGACATCAAGAATGACTCACAAAAGTTTGGAGGTATTGAGTCTCTTTTGTCCAATGTGGACTTTGAGCAACAATATTTGAGAAAATCTTTATTGCAAGGACTTTTTGAAGGACAAAATCTTGAAGCAGCATTTTGTCTGAAGCAGATTTTCGGTGCTTCTTCAGCTATTCTAAAATTTGCATTGCATACCAAGTCTACTTCCTTGCCAAAGACTCTTCTTCCCACACTAATCTGTGTCTCTCAAGTATTGCTTTCTGAGTTTGCCAAACGTAGTGGGTCGCTCGAACAATTCTCTTTTATTTGGTTAGATGGCGTTGTGAAGTTCATTGGAGAGCTGGGAAAAATATTTCCGCTGCTTGATCCCTTGTCTTCTAGAGATTTATTTGTCAAACAAATAGAATTGCATTTGAGGGCCATGGGGAAGTGCATAGTTTTACAGGGGAAGGAAGCTACTCTAGCATCACGAGAGATAGAATCGAGTACCAAGATGCTAAATGGTCTTCCAGAACATGACCTATCCAACTCCCATTGGCTAAACCACTTGAATGAGTTAAAATCCAGATTAAGGATGTCATTCGTGAATTTTGTCGGCAGAGCTTCTGAATTGCATTTATTGTCTGCTATTCAGGCTATTGAGAGAGCATTAGTTGGTGTGCAGGAACACTGCATTATTAACTATGAAGTAACTACTGGAAGTTCACATGGAGCAAAGGTTTCTGCTAATGTTGCTGCAGGCATTGATTGCTTGGATCTGATTCTTGAATCTGTGTCAGGTAATATTTTATATCCAAGGTTTACTTCAAAATCCTAAGAGAAAAATGCAAGACAGGTACCATATCTTTTACATCAAAGATCTTTTTCTTTCATTTGAATCCACAAATAGCATATTACTCACCAGTATTACATAATTTTGTCTGGATTTTAAAAAATAAGATATCAATTAAGATCTTTGGATTGCTAGAAGGATCAAGATATGATGTATTTATCTTCCAGTTTTTTTTACCTTGTGAAGGATAAGAGAATATGGGTGGTTGTTAACGTGAAATTAGCTGAACAGATCTAACAATCAGATGTTCATTATGCTATTACTAATGGTTTGGATGTAAAAAATAAAAATCCTAATGGTTTTAATGGATATATTTGAATAGTAGCAGGGCTGTTCAAATAGTTTTTAATTCCTCCATATGTTGCATTAACATGAAATATGAAAGCTATGATTTGGACAGGTAAGTTTTGTCATAAGTCTCAGGAGGAGTGCGTTGATCGGAGGGGAGAAAATAACATTGTCTCCCTGGAAAAGGGGGGGGGGGACTTTTGATTCGTTTTGTCCATGATTTCTCTCTTTTTCTTGAAGAATCTTTTGTCTAGGCGGTGTTTATTTTTAAGAACTCAAAATTTATCAAAAGGAACAATAATTGCCTTGGCGTTGCTTATGTCATGCTTCCTATTGAGTTGCAAAAGATCCTGATACTGTTTCCCTATACTTTAGTTAATTTCTGCATAACTTGTGTTTTCGTGTGTTTTATCTTTTTTTTACAGGTCGTAAGAAGCTGGCTGTGGTCAAAAGGCATATCCAGAATTTAGTATCATCCCTACTCAATGTGGTCATGCACTTGCAAGGCCCCAAGATATTTTTCAGAAATCTGAAGTTCAGGAATGATTTTGCTGAACCCGACCCTGGCTCTGTCTGTCTGATGTGTATTTCAGTGCTGACAAAAATTTCTGCCAAACACATTTTCTTCCAATTGGAAGCTTGCCATATCGGGCAGATATTGCACATGCCTGCTGCAATATTTCAGAGTGTTTTCCAGCTTTGGACATCCAAAGTTCCTCTTTGTTCTAATTATACAGGAGGCTTGATTTTCGGAGAAACTGAGGTTCCTGGAAGTGAAAGAAGTGCTGTGGATAGAGAATTTTGCATAAAGCTATATGGTGCATGCTGTCGAATGCTGTGTACTGTTCTAAAGCATCACAGAAGGTTTGCTACCTCCGTTGTTCTTGTTTCCTTCAAACTACAAATATTTGTGACCTTCTTCCTTATGTTGTTCACCAGGGCAATTTATGATTATACCTGGGGGACTTTAAAAGAGAGAGAGAAACGTTATAGATGTATGGATGTTGAGAAAATTTTCCTTTATAAGTCCTAATTTATTATCTTGTTTTTCATTCTAATGTGTAGTGAGACACTGCGCTGCATAGCGCTTCTGGAAGATTCAGTTGGCAGGCTTCTTAATTGTTTGGAGATGGTATGCACCAGTCCAGTTGGAGCAGATTATTTTGGATGGGAAGTGCAAGGAGGAGTAAAATGCGCCAGTTTTCTTCGAAGGGTGTATGAAGAGGTAAGGTTACTTCTACATTATACTCTGTCCTCAATAATGGAATTTCCAATTACTCAGCCTTTGGGTTAAATGATCCAAATACTTCCTGCCTGCATCATATATGGTTGCCTTTCCTCTTTGGGAAAAATGGGAGTAAAAGGCAAATGGATTTCGAGCTTTACAGGTTGCTTCTGGATACTTATGTGTAGGCTCACAAGTGCTTTATGATTCGAAATTTATAGCTCTGGCAAAAGTCGAATGTACTGTAAACAGTGCTGTACTTGGATGTACTTGCCTTGAGCTTCATCCTTATTTTTGGACTTTGAGCATAAGTTAGTTCTAAGCTTGATTTAGTCATCAGTCAGTTCTGAAGTGGTTTTTCCTATTCATTACTCGCTTGGTACTGAATGTTCTTTTTTATTCGTTTACTAGCTTAGTAGTTGGTATTGAGTCATTAATAAAAGTTCCATTAGTTATCAAAAGAAAAGTTTTGAGATTGTTGAAATTAGAAAATATAGGAGGTATATTATTGGTCCACTCTTTTGATTTAAAGTTAATTTGACAATGTTGGTTTCTCATCTCGTTACATTGTCAGAAGGGTTCTAGTGCAGGTTTTTCAATTTTGGGACATCAATGCATTAATGAGTTAGATCTCTTTCTTATGTCTTTCATAAAATGACTGTTCCCCTTTCTATATTGCAGATTAGGCAGCACAAAGATGTCTACGGTGACAATTGTTTTCAATTCTTATCTTGCTACATATGGGTTTACTGTGGATATGGCCGGGTTAGAAATGGAATCATCCGGTAATTTTTTGTTGTATTCACTTTTGATTTCATGTGATTTGTATTTTTGATTCCTGTTCTCCAAAGTTAATGACCTTTTTTTTTTTAAACTCCGAAGGGAAATCGATGAAGCTTTAAGACCTGGTATCTATGCTTTAATAGATGCTTGTTCAGAAGATGATCTTCAACGTCTTCACACAGTATTTGGAGGTGAGCAATCTCAACCTGTTCTGAAGTTTGAAAGAATATTAAGCCAATTGCCTCATTATTTTAATCTTTTTGTTTTTGTAGAGGGACCCTGCAGAAATACCCTTGCTACTTTGCAACACGATTACAAGATCCATTTCCAGTATGGAGGAAAAGTGTGAATGTCATCATAACTACTTTTGTTGGCAAAGTCTCTTTGTGGAGCACTACTGCTTTTGCAGGCAAGTCTTCATTGTGAAGGAAAAAGATAAACTTGCAGAGTAATGTTGCCTATGAAGCAACCTTGACATTGCAACATTGTTTACAGGGTTGAAGGCTTGCAACGGCGCTGTTTATCTGCAGCCCGTTATAACGGCAATCAGAAATGCCTCTCTTGATCTGTTCAAGACCTACTGTCGAAGGCTAATCTAAGAATGCAAAATTTGACATTGGTTCCTTGGGGACATGCTTGTGCTCTGCTAAAATGTTGTAGCAAACTGTATACACACGCCCTTCATCAAAAGCTGAGACTCAATTCTGTACAAAAGAAATTTTGCTGAGCTCGAGCCTTGGTAGCTTTCGTTATAAAGCCAACAAGAAAAAACTTTGGTTCGATAGTCATGGCTGTGGCGTTTTCGTCACGTTATTTGGCCATTGAACTGTAGAAAGATTTGGGGAGAAAAAGGATTAGTAATAGAACAGTAAAACCTAAGGTCCAACTCAAACATAAAAACCTTTTGTTGTCATTGTTATTACGTATCATCGAATGTAGTAATTCGTAATCACTTGCATTTATAAATAAAAAATGTTGCTTTGTGAAGATGTTCTGCTTGAGTTATGAACAACCAGCGGTGATAACATTTGGATTCATATTCATGGATGAATTTATTAAGCAATCATACCACCAAAGGATGTGATGCAGCAGTTGAGAGTGCTCGTATCTTAATCAAAGGTCTCCGTTTCGAGCCTTCAGTATGGGAAAATTTTTTGTAGGGAGTGTCTCCCCTCTAATGGGGTCCTAGACGTTGTGGAAAATTAGAAAATAAATTAAGCAATGTCGATATCAAATCCCTTGCCAATGGTTTGCTCGAGAGGCAATAGACCTTTTTGTAACCACATTTGAGGAACTTTCACATATAGCTACTTAAAAATATCTTAATTATGCTTCATAACTATAGTTTGAATAATTATATTTAGTAATTATAGTTATAACTTCATTTGTATAATTCGCACAATGTTTGTTTAATTCATATACAATTTGTAGTTTTTGTATACCATTTGTATATTTCACTATACACGACCCAGAATATTAGCTACAAAATCCTTTCAATACTTGAGTTTTTTAATATATAATTTGCTTGAAATGTTTCACGTAGAAAGTACATTGATTTTATTTTTTAAAATTTTGAAAATCGAAGAAGTAGAAGAAGAAGCCACAAGGAAGAATAACCAAGTTTTGTAAGGCAAAAGTGCAAAATGGTTACTTATTGTATTAACTGATTTAGTGGGCTATTTTTCATGTAAGAAATATAACTAAAGTTTTTGACTTGATGATTCTGTATTTTACTGCCTACAATGACATCAATTCTATAAATCAACCTGCTTATAGTTATGGTTACATATTTGTTTCCATCGACAATTCGACATATATACCAGTATTGCATGTTATTTTCTGTTGCGTCAAGCGTATCTTAAGAGCAAATGGTAGTTGGGTTACAAGGATTAATTTGTCAGTCATAACATATTTTTGCATTATTATTTGTCAAATCTTGTCAATAGAATTATAACATGATAGCCAAAATTCCACTGTGAGATGGATGAAAAGCAAGTTATACATTACCAAAATTCCACTAGACAAACCTCATTCACAAATTGGCCATCTGATGCTTCCACCACTGCTATTTCTCTAACTCATTTATTTCCATGACAAATGATCAAGCAGCTACCTTCTTGGATGTTACAGAATTAATAATGGTGGCAAACTCAGCACCCTAAAACATAGAATATTAACGTTACTACGAATCCTTTTAAGTTTTCAAAAAAATAATTCCAATGGGGGAGTGATGCAGTGACTAATAAAATAGAAATATCCAGTCCAGCAGAGTTGAGAGTTGATGAAACTAATTGCAGTGTGTATTTTCTTACTTTATCTGTCTCCATGTAAAATTTTTAAGATACAACACCACCTATGGCTGATTGCTTCTATCACCTCCTGTGATGATTCAAAAATATATATATCCAAGGACCAGTAGGCACATGGTTGGCAACTAGGTGGATAAGGGGTTGTCCCTTTACCCGTAATGACAGTTAAACTCATGAGATGCGTCCATTAGCTCTCTTACCACTGAAACGAAGCCCTGGGAACATTGCTTTTGTCATACTCCATCAAACTACCAATAATCTTCAAACTAAATTCCTCATATCACTAGAGCTCTTTCCAACCAACTTAGGCTATCCAGAGTGTTGCAGTTGTTCCGGCGAAACCAAAGAACTTTTAGTGTCCGAGATAAAGGGTAGGTCCACTTATAGTGAGCCACATTTTTTTCCTATACAAGTCGCAGTGAACAACATTTTCCAGATATGATATTCTTTCTCTGGGGATACCATAAATCCTAGGTCAGCTCAAATTCAATAACTTATCCATCTGCTAATTCTTGTAATATTGGTCCAGGACACAGTTTTTGCAAGTTACTGTCATTCATCCTGATCCCAACTATTTCACGGACACAGTTCACATACTACAGACAAAGAGGAAGCTAAAAAATATTTGCCAGCCAAAATGCATGTACTTGGCAGTTAAAAGATTACCTTTAAGGAAGCACCCCCCACTAGAAAGCCATCAATATCTTCTTTCTTCGCTAGGTCAGAGGAGTTGCCTCCATTCACAGAGCCTGTTAAAAATTTTGAGTTTTAGAAACCATGCAAATTACAATTCAGTTTCACAGAAATTTAGGCATATCAACAGCTTAAGAAGGTGCAAACAGGACTTGGAGCACGAAAGACAGCCCTTTCAAGTTTCAAGAGACAGAGAGGTTGGATGTACCTAGTTTAACAATGTGTCAAAGTCCTTCGCCGACTCTCACACACACAAAAACATAATAAAAAAAAGAATCCTCAAAAGACAAACAAATAAGAATTCAACAAAAAGTGTCAGGGTTTCACTTCCCCATTCCCCCTATGTATAAAAAATCAAAAAGAATTGTTGACTGCTGTAATTTTTGACACTCTAAGACTCATAAATCCCAAGCGGAAGAGGGGATTTTGCAATATCTAGTTGACATATCAATAACAAATCACAACATGGCTGAAATCCTTAACTTTTAACAACTCATACAACCTCAATTCGCATGCATGAAACATGGAAAGTAGAAGTTATTTATACATAAATTAAACACTCAATTCCTTACCTCCATATATGATGCGTGTTTTAGAAGCAACTTCCGCGGAAACATTCATACTTAGCCAATCGCGAACAGCTGCATGGACCTCCTGAGCCTGCTCGGGTGATGCAACTTTACCTGTTCCAATAGCCCATACAGGCTCATATGCAATGACAACATCATCCCAACTTGGTAAAGCATCTGCACATCACAGAAAATATCATTCAAACAGATCTAAGCAAGATAAAGTCACATGTAACGCTTTTAGCCAGTGGCAGAACTAGCATTTTCTTTATGGTGATTCAAAATTTTAATTAAACACACGAACTAGTTGAGGGGGTTCGATATCTATTATATACAGATAAACAATTATTTTTACAATATATAAATACTATAATTTTTCACTGAAGGAGGTTCGGATGAATCCCCTAAAGACAAGGTGGCTCCGCCACTGCTTTTAGCATAAGAGAGAAAATTCATTAAGCCAAAGCAATGGAAATAAATGACTATCCCATCCCTGCCTGCAGTAGCCTTTGCTCTTTAATAGAACAACATATACATACACAGGTCTCCTGAATATGAAATGAAAGATTGTGCCAGAGACTATTCAACGCAGTCAGCAAAATCTCACCAGCAAAAGCCTTCAACTGCTGGAAACATACATCAAAAGTTTTTCCATCTTCTCTTTCCTCCAATAGCTCTCCAATACAGGCTATAACTCCAACATTCTGGCTCAAAGCATAAGCAGCCTTCTTCCCAATAAACTGCATGAG
Organism: Solanum clarkiae; assembly: GCA_011800125.2. Lineage (NCBI taxonomy): Eukaryota > Viridiplantae > Streptophyta > Magnoliopsida > Solanales > Solanaceae > Solanum > Solanum clarkiae. The sequence continues at coordinate 15,740,000 of JAABOM020000002.1, forward strand.
AGAACGGCCCAGTCAACCCCTAAGTGAACAGCTCAACGCACAATGAATTATTATCAAGACCGGACAAATGCTTTTCTTCATTTCACTTGTGAAAAATTGCTTAGTTTTCCATAGAATTCACAAATCGAATAGTTCTTGCAAAGCCTTACTTCATCATTTTCTCCAATTATATGTCTTCGCTCAGAATGCCCAAGAATAACCCACTTGCAGCCAAGATCTTTCAACTGTTCCACACTACAGATGTTAAACAAAACATATTATAAAGTGAAAGTGAGTTAGATTAACAGGAGAGTGATTGGCCCCACACTAGATGTATGATATATCTTGGAAGTCATACACAGTGAGCAATTAAGAAATGATGATATCTGGCATCCATTACCTAGTCAATGGCACTTTTTTGATAGGATTAATAAAGCTGAGTTTAACTTTAAGGTTGGATTCCACATCTAAATGGCGGAAAGAAGCACCTGCTAATATTTTTAGTTGCAGAACAAGTAGATACAGATACTTATTTATTCTCTTCCATGTCTTGATTATATAATAATGATATTGTTAAATGAAACAAGAATACAATGGTGGATTTCGTTGTACTAAATTCACTACCCATTGTGGTATTCTTTTCCTAGCCATGGGAAGGAGGGGAAGTAAGTTCAAAGTCATGGTTTGATGACTATACAACACACTGCATGAAAAGCAATAGGTATATCGACCTGAAATTTCACACATAAGAGCAACAAATCCTACTGATGGTTAATTGGGCATGGACCTCTCAAAGATGCCTCCCCTGATATATAACCTGGTTCAACATCAAAATGCGATAGCTGAAACTTGGAGTCACCAGAATAAGATTCCAAGCAGTTCTTAGAGCCTGTTTGGATGGGCTTATAGCTTTTAGCTTATAAGCCAAAAGTTATCAATTTTAACTTATGATTTTTGGCTTATTTTCATCTTTTTGGCTTAAAAATAAGTGCTTTGAAGGACTTTTTTTGGGCTTAAAAAACACTTACAAAATAAGTCAATCTATAAAGGCTCTTAATGATTGGGAAACCAAACAGGCTTCAGATTTCTTTGGAATACTGAAGCAGTTTTATGGTACTATTGATCAAGAAGATAGACTGATGTGGCTAAGGCCGACATCAAATCTTCATACACAGCCTTAAATCATACTGGATAGCAGCCTGGTATGAGGCACTGGAAACATATCTGGGAGGTGAAAATACCCATCAAAGTGGCATTCTTTGGTTGATGGAGTAAAATTCCGGTTTGTACTTGGTGGACTCTATGGAAGAAAAGAAATCTAAGATGTTTTAAAATATAGTCAGGCTTGTCCAGAAGATGAAGATGAATTCGTCGGCCATCTTGTCACTCCTTTAATGGGGCTATATCCCCTTATAGTTTGGTTGTAAGAAAGCTATTGCGTTCCTATCTTTATCAGGGTTTGAAATACCTAAAGAACCAAAATGCTAGATGATTACTTCCATTTGCCTAAGCCTTTACGAGTGAAGTTTTACCGGATACATATGGGAAGTAGCAGGTAGAATAATCAGAGGTGTGCCTTTGCTAAACCGGACACCATCATTGTAAAAAGAAAAATTTATTCAGAAAGTTTGGAAAGGCTGCAAATTGACAGTCGAAATCAGACTATATTGAATTCCCATAAGCCATCATACGATGAAGAGCATAGCAATTCTGGCACATTTAATTGATTTAAATTTAATTTTATATGTGAGCTTAACCTGATTTCACCCGTGAAAGCTCCACCTTTGCCAGTCCAACAATTCTGAGCAGAAATCTCGATTCTATCAGTTAGTGAACTCTTTACTTGATCAATGTACAGAAAGGGAGGTGCTACAACCACATCTGCCGAATTCCCAAGAAAAATGAATTATTTTGTGTTAGAAACTGATTCAGAAGATAAACTCCTAATATGAATGCTAGAAATTAATAACATTTTCAGCATTTTTGATTAGTTGACCAATGAAGATGGAAAAAAATCAATACAACAGGTGAAGAAAATTGTCTTCTCTATGTATGGCTGTTATAGCACAATGCCAAAACCATTATGGTGCATACTCTGGAAGAACTGTGCTATCAGCATCGAACATTCATGAAACCTTGGACATGGACCATCCAATTTCAAATACTGGTATATATCTTTATCGCCGCTACAAAGTAAATTGGATAGCAAAACAAGAATAAAGAGAATGAGAGTTGAGCAGGAAGAACAACTAAATTCTAAAATGCAGCAGACCCACAAACAAGAACCAGAAGAAGAAACCCCCTTAACAGAAGCATCATCTTTTGGGCACCTTTGCTATTCCTATTGCAACATTCTTCGAGCAGGCCAATTAGCATGGCTCTGCTTCTACATCCAACGGCCAACACATTCAAAGATGACTTGCTTTTTCAAGACTTCCCTATAAGTCTAGGTTTATAAAGGGATAAGTATCAACAAGACATGTAGATATGGGCAGTGCACTTCGATTGCAAATCTTCACAATTTTTATAAGGTTTCTGTGTTTTATTTTAGTTGGTCGGGGAAGCGGTAGCTTCTTGCGCCGCTTCCCTCACACTTGCTTGCGTAAAGGCTTAGATCCCTTTTCACTAGGTCCAAAAGCTTCCCGGAAGATCTGATCCAACAGAAATTCCACATTGAAGCACAGCTGATATGCATCTACATCTGGCTGAGTGGTCAACAATTTTCCAGTGCAGGTATTTCCCGTTAATGTGCTTTTACTAATCAACTATTCTTGTTAAAAGTTTGAATACAGAGTCACCAAGACGAAGAAAGAATCATTTCATACTTCAAATACAGAATAAAAGGGAAAAAAGATCATGGTGTTACCCATGTGGTCATGACAAAAAAGAAAAAGATATCAGCCTAGAAAAGAACTATGAAAGGGATATGTGTTGGTCTAATCTGTATTACTAAGATACTAGAACAAAAACTTTTATAGAGATAATAAATAACAAATGTTCAAGCAAGTTTTCAGAACCAGAAATTAAAACTAGTAATGAAAACAAAATTTGTAAGAAAAACAATAACAATATTGACAAGAAAATATTCAGTCCACTGAATGCACAAGTCCTCAAGGAAATTATTCCCCTCAAATACCGGACGCTAATGGAATATATCTTCCCATGATAGAATGATCTAATTCACCAGTATATTGGTATCTAAAATTACAATGTCAGTGAATCACTCAACAGTAGTGAAATTCACTTAGAATACTAGACTTATTAGTAAAAGGAGAAGTTAAAAAATTTGTGGTACTTTTGGAAAAATGACAGGAAAATCCTCTATTTAGAGAAATAAAGGGTAATGCGAACATGTGCTTAATGTGTCTTATGAAAAATGAAAGGATAGGGGAGTCATAGCCCCCAACCAAGGAAGTGGTTATGTTCACTATGTCCCGGTTATTCCCAACACAACCCTTTGGAAAAGTCACAAATTTTCGAAAAAATCACAACCTTTCAGAAAAGTCACAACTCCATAAATATAACAATTATTCATAAAAAGTCACAATTCTTCGTAAAAGTCACCTCTTCATTTTCCATTTACATGTTTTAAAACCCAACAATATGCACATTAAATTAAACTACACTTAATGTAGGATGAGAAGTAATACTGAACATAGAGTCAAACGAACTGGAAATTACAACAAGCTTACAGAGGTGACTGTGCAATCAAAATCAGAACAGGGTAGAAAGTCATTAAGTCAGTTTCACAGAAAGTTGGAAATGTGCATACTGTTTGATGCTATTAAAGCGAACAACATAGACGAACTCACCAACATCTAACTCAAGCTTCGCACTGTTCAGATCAGAGACAAGCTTGCTTATGGAGTCCTTTGTACCATTCTGGAAGAAACATCAACAACATTACGCATTATGAAAAAGAGGGGTTTCAAATTTCAATTACATACTAGAAAAGATGTGATACTTACACATTTCCAGTTGCCACCAACAAAGAACTGCAAACAATAAGAAATCTATTAATCAGATATCCAATTGGAAAAGGACAACAAATTTATCTATCATTGTATCAAGAAGAGATTTTAAAAGAATACTAGAGTATGCAGTTAAAAGCTTACTTTGCCGGAGCCAGCCATGGAGACGACGGGCCTGCAACCTTTGTGAGAGGGCGAAAGGCGTAAGTGAGAGTCGACATTTTGGAAAAGAGAGTGAGTATTGTCAAGCTTGAAAGAAGATGGACGGAGACCAGAAAAGTGTGGTGGCCAGGAAACTGAAATAGCGGATTTGGGACCACAAGATTGTGAAGCTAAAGAAGTTGCCATTGAAGCTATCTGTAATGGCAGCTTCCCTTATCTATCTGGTTCTTTTGTTGATTATTGGGCGAGACCACACTGCCTATACTGGTGTTCTAAAAGGTGGGGTATGACGCGAGGCGAGGCGTCGTTTTATTATTGTGTAACCGTCTTGTCAGTAATTTGACACATCAATTAATAAATAATAAATAACAAAGATAATTTTACCAAATCATTTTATAAGTATATATGATAAATACAATGTTCTTAAAACATATAATAAGAAAATAATTATAATTAATAATAAAGATAAATTAGGGATTAAGCGTAAAATAATTTTTTGATTTCATAAAGTGTATAAATATTATTGAACATCCCAAAATAATATAAGGTACAAGTAAAAATAGACAAAGGGAGTAATATATAATGTCTCAAAAAATATAATAAAAAAATAATTATAATTAATGATAAAAATAAATTAAAAATTAAATATAAAATTATTTTTTAATTGAACAAATATTATTGTACATTCTAAAATAATATAACTAACGAATAAAATGGACAGAGGGAGTAATATACCAGGCGAAGCCTAACTATGATATGCAAGTTTCATAATTTACGAGCCATATATTTTAAATTTTATTATGATT
>JAABOM020000002.1:15745436-15759733 GCA_011800125.2 Solanum clarkiae
GAAAGGGTAAAAATGGAAAAACATGACTAAATTTTGTCTTTGTTTCTTTTTCTTAATATGTGTGAAATGACCCATCAGTTCACTTAATATGAAACAGAGGGAGTATTTATTTTTAAATTAACATACACTTTCTTCTCTTTTTATTTTTTATTAAAAATACACAAATATTTGTCTTTCCATTTTTTAAAAAAATATTTTAAACCTTTTTTTGATAAATAATGAATTAAATATTTTTGTCATTATGAAACAAGAGCAATAATGAATATTTTTTGGTCCGCACATAATCCAGGTCCTTGAACAGATCGAAACTTCTAAATCTGCTGTAGTCGGAATAGATCGAAACTTCTAAATCGCGGCCGAAATAGATCGGAACAGATCAAAACTTCAAAGTGAACAATGAACTGAGAAAGTTCGGAACAGATTGAAATCTTTCGCGGCAGGGTCCGGTTGGAACAGATCGAAAGTTCAATCTTTCGCGGATCGAAAATCTTTCGCGGTAGGAAATGCTTTTAATCTCTCAAGATGAGCAATGAACTGAGAAAATTGACAGCAGAACTAACAAAATCTTCAAGCATAAACTGAGAAAATTGGAGCAGATAGGAGCAAGAAACTTCAAATGAACTGTAAATGAGAAAATGGGAACATAGAACTGAGAACGTTCTGTTTTTTTTTTTTAATTTCTTTTTGCCTTTTTTTTTAATTATAATACATGTAAAATAATGGGAATGATGTGTACAAAATTTGCTTATGTGGACACACTTGGCATGTCAGTATTGGCTGTAAAAAAACATGTCATCGCGGTTGTGGCTCACGCGCCACGTCAGCAAATAGCTAGTGCCTACTTGTTTAGGAAATGCCAAGTTGAGGGTCATATTTGTGCACTATCAAAGTTTGAGTTCCAATTGAAAAAATTATGCCAAGTTCAGGGTCATGTTTGTGCATTTAGCCTATTTATATTATTCTACATGATTCTAAAGTCTTCCATAAACCTCCAAAAGATTCTTCCCTTATTTTCAAGAACAAGTGGTGGACTGTCACATAAGGCTCTAGAATTTGGGTCAAAATTTGAAATGTGTTGGATAAAAAATAAATGTTTTGGGTTAAAATTTAAAATATATAGTTAATTATAATTTCAAAAATATTACTTTAAATTTAGTAAATAAAATTTTGATTTTTTGGTGCATCGACAAATCATGAGCCATACACTTCATATCAAATCGAAAATTGAAGTTCAAAAAAATAAAAGAACACCAAAATCAAATCCAAATATCGATAATTGAATTAATTTGATTCTATTTAATTTTTTTTATATATATATATTTATGTCCATCCCTAATAGCTAATTTTCCATAGAAAACACGTTGGTTAATTATAATGGTTTAAGTTGGGCCCCGTATTGGTTGTGGATTTCTGTTTGTTTTGCTAACACGAGGAGATTCACTTCCTGTTCTCTGTTTTACCGTCTCGAAAAAAGACAAAATTGCTGGAGTTCTGCTGGGCTTTTTTGTCCCTCTCAGCTCAGCTCTACATGTCTTCAATGAGATCTACAATGTCAATTAGGGTTTTCTCTGTTTTACTGACTCTCATTCTCTTCTCTTCATCATTTCTTCAAGGTTCGTTTTCTCAGATCCAGATCTCTGCTTTCTCTATATATCTTACATGCGAATGCAAGAGGATGCATTTTAGCTTTATACAATAATATTTTGTTGTTGAAATTGAGATCTAATTCAATGCAATCGAGTTTCCCTTACCATTAAAAGTTGAGATGCATTAAATATCCGGGACACTGGCTCATGCTTCTTGCTTGAAATTCCTTTATGAATTTGTTAACATTATATCATTCTAGTTGATGTGAATATGTGATTTGTCTTTGTTGAGTAAATCAGTCTCTTATTGGAGATACTGAATGCTTAGGCTACATACCTTGATAATCTTCTCCATAAGTTGAAGCAAAATTTAGTCTTTGGAAATAGTTGTCAGAATTTGAATTGTTCTGTGGGTGGCAATGGTGGAACTGTTGTACTAGTAATTCGGTAGTTAACTTTGTTGTCTTTGATTTGATGATCTTTTGTTGTCATCTCGTTTTATCTATGACATGGGAAAGAACTGTTGATGTATGCATAGATCACACATAATAGAGTAGTTCAGTTACTTGGTTTTTCAAGTTTCAGTTAGTTATTCTTGATGTTTTCATACCTTATCATTTTCTAGACTTTGGGCTTGATTTGGGCAGAAAGGTTACAGAGGATTTGTATAGCTGATTTGCTAATTAGTTTGTCTGCTTTTGCGGTTGATTATCTGAAGGAGTTTCCCTTCAGACATCAGCCTGTTATTTCTTGAATATCATGTTGGTTTCTTATTGTGTTGACTTTCTCCATAGTTGCTAGATGTCAATCCGACCCTGAAACAGAAGTGGTAGAAGGCAGTGGGGAAGCAGGAGATCTTGGAATTGTTGGTGATGATGTCCAAGATTTTGGCAGTGACAGTTTTGGTCCCGCACCTGGGATCGAGACGGTTTGTGTTTTCCCTAAAAACCCTTCTAAGGGTAAGTTTTTCTTTTTTTTTTAATCTTTATTCTAAGTTCCTTGTTTTTCTTAAATAATAGTTTAAGAATTGCATCTCTCAGATCACATATCTACATCTTTGCAGTAGTGGCAGCTGGTGAGGAAAGTGAGCTGTTAGTTGGAATGAAAAATGATGGTAATTCTTTGTGTTTCAGTGTATTTATCCTTTCCTTCAAGTGCTTGATTTTAGTGATGCATTTCCCAATTTCGGGTGTCTATTACAGGGGATTCAAGTGTGAATATCATCGCAATCCAAGCCAAGGTTCACCTTCCTTTTGATCACCACTATTTGGTTCAAAATCTGTCTGTACAGGTAATAATTTTGATTTTTTTTTTTTAGTAGAAATCAGATCACACTCTGCTTCTTCCATAAGACTTGTGGTACATTATGTCCTTTATGCTGAAAAGAAAATTTTCTTTATCTCAAATTTATTTACTTGTTATTTTGGTTCTTTAAGCTGGAATTTACATATTTTCATATCACTTAATTTTGAGTTCTTCGGGTCACATTAAATCTTATTTAAGGTTCTCCATGTTGACTTTTAACCTTAAGGTTGATAGTTTCCTTATTCAGTTAAAGTTCTATGCACTTGCTTTGTAGCAAGCAAATTTTCAGGCAAGTGTTGTCAGGGCCCTTAACTTTTCTGGTTCTAACAGATGGTTTGTTTGGGTTTTCTTAAAAGTTGGCGGTCAGAAGACTTGGAACATTTAGTGCACCTAATGAATAATAAGGTCATTACTTAATTTTTAGTTTAATTCACATTGGTTTAGGAGATGAGAATGAGCAGATCATTTTCAGCTTTACAATGTGAAAAACGGAAAAATAAATTACCATTCATGAATATGAAAATCTCCAAATGTATTTCTATTTTAGATTGATTTCAAGAATGACCAAGGAATAGACATGAATCATGATTGCTTTGAGCCTCGTGTCTTGGTCATAAATAAAAAAAGTTCAGACAACCATCCCTACTACTTCACCCAAAAATTACATTCCACTGTATGTGCCAAGTCCAAGCTTTATGAAATACTGCAGAAATACCCCTGAACCTGGAATGTTAATTATGTTGTTATCTGTTAGAAATGGATAGGTAAAATATAAATTCAATAAAAGCTTCTGAAGTTGAGATTAGGACTTTCTATAAATTTCCTGTTACAGAGTGTTTCATGGACTGCATTTTGTTGATTGTATAGTGTGTATTGTTTGTTTTCAAGCTGCACTAAGTTCAGTTGCCATTAATCTGTCCCTGACTCAATAGAGCATTGGAGTTAGTTGCTAGAATGAGCTCCTCTTATGAAGCTTGGGGGTGTGCTTCGCCGATAGTGGTGACTAATTCAATTTTGATGGTACATATTGTCACACCTCTATTTTTCACCATTTTGCATGTTTGCTTTTTTTAAAAAATGAAGGATTTTTTTGAAAAATAGAGTTTTTCCAATTAAAGTGACATTTTGAAAGGGATTATTTTATTTGTTCAAAGTTGCCACTTGGAATTGGGTTTTGATGTTCCAAGTCACCTTTTTTGGATCCCTAATCAAAAGGTGATACTCCCTCTGTTCACTATTACAATAACAGCAACAACAATATACCCAGTGGAATCCCATAAGTGGGGTATGAGGAGGATTAAATGTATACAGACCTTATCACTACCTCATAGAGATAGAGAAACCTCTGTTCACTGTGAGATGTTAAAAATTTTAGGTTGACATACCTATTAAGAAAACAATGATTAGTATAGTGAGATTACCATTTTACCTCTATTAATTTATAAAAGTATTCATATCCATAATTCAAATTCTAATACATTTAATATTATCAATACGATGGCAAGTGGAAGTGTTTCTTGATCTAATAATATTTATGTTTTTTTAGAAAATATTGCCTAAGTAATTTAAAGATGAATTGACCGTTGAACATTTTCTAGAAATTCTACATTTTTCAAAAACATTAACTTCTTAAGTACATTGGGGGTAAAATAAGTTAAAAAAAAATTGTCCTTGATTGATTTCTCCAAAATGACAAGTAAAAATGAAAATCAAATTAGAAAAATTTTGACATCTAATAGTTAATGGAGGGAATAACTATTTATTTTTTTGGTCTGCAAAAATAAAGATTGGGTAAGGAATTTTGTTGACTGAAGGGAAGGTATTAGGCATCCCTCGAGTCCCATGGTTCTAGCACAGTCACTTTATTGATTATATACGGCTTAAACTAATTTTAAATATGTTATACCTATTAGTTTTACAAAATTGCTCATTTACCTACCTTCTCTGATTTATTTGAAATTCATTTTAACCCCGTCACATTTTATTGATTCGTGGTGTATTAGTAGTAGCAGTTTCCAACCTTGCCACAAATTATTATTTTATATGTCACACCTAAAATTTGTATAGCAGAACTACAGTCCTGTGATGTTACTGGGAACGAGCCTCTGATCCAATTCTTGCACATGATGCTTTTTCATCATTAATATGGACCTCATATTGCCTTCCACACCCATTTTTTTCAAGCGAGGAATCATTCTTGTTCTTGTTCATGCTTTCTATGTCGTTACTCAGACTATAGTAATTACCTCGTGCCAGAAGCGTCAATGAACATTAATTGTTTTAGAATACCCTAATTCTTTAGTCACCAACGTCTATAAAGTAATAGGGGAATATAAAGTTAGGCAAAAATATTTTCATTCCGATGATATCAGAAGTTTGGATATCAAATATGCAATCCGCAGTTTGAGCTTTCCATATTTAAGAAAATGTGTGTTGTTGTGGAGATTGATTCGTTTTTGTGGATTAGGACCATTCTGTGGTGTCAATGACATGTTCGATGGATCATCATATTCCATGGGTGGAAATATTGAATGTGATCAAAACATTGCCATGGAGTTCATTGAGATCGAGAAGTTGGAAAAGCTATTTAAGTTTCCCTCACTTGTTGACGTGTTAAGTGATGAAATAGTACGTTCGGTAGTTCCAATATGGTTGGATCGCTTCTACAAGGACTTTAAAGCTCGCGGACTAAAGGGTGATTTGTAATCTAGGCCTCTAGTCCCATTCAAATTAAGGCTTCCACCTCATCGTTATGAGTATCTCCTCCAGAATATGAACCAGCATTGCTGACACTGTGAAGCTGTCCCAGAGGAACCTGCATTGTGCTTGCTCTTTGGTAGACTACAACAACAACATACCAGTGGAATCTCACAAGTGGGGTCTGGGGAGGGTAAAATGTACGCAGACCTTACCACTATCTCATAGAGATGGAGAGGTTATTTCCGGAAAACCCTCTTCTCAAAAATCAAGTCCCTTAAGCAGAAGATACTAGATATGGAAAAGAAAAGAAAAAAGAAAAACAACTAATAATGAAAAGCAAATGATAGTATGTAAATATAATAAAATAACAAATATAAGACGAATAATGACAACACAGGATATAAAGACTACTATTAACCTACTATATCACAAGGCCATACATCAACCTATCCCTTCTAGTCTATTAGCCTTCTATCCTAATACGGGATCTCCATTCCTTTTAATATAAGGTCATGTCCTCGGTGAGATGAAGTTTCACCATATCTTGTCTGATCACCTCCCCCAATACTTCTTTAGTGTACCTTTACCTCTCCGTTTAACCCCTAAATCCAACCTCTCTCACCTCCTAACAGGGGCATCAACACTTTTTCTCTGCACATATCCAAACCATCGTAGTCTCACTTCCCTCATCTTGCCAGCCACAGGGGTCACCTTTAACTTCTCCCAGATGGTCTCATTCCTAATCTTATCACTCTTGGTATGTCTACATATCCACTCAACATCCTCATCTCCCCGACCTGCATCTTTTGAACGTATGAGTTTTTAGTGGCCAACACTCCACCCCAAATGCAATAGCAATGCTATTTGTTACAGGTTCAAATGCAATTGCAATGCTATTTGTTTTAGTGTGTGTCCATGTTTCATTGTGAAATTTGAAAAAAATAGTTTTTGTTTTTAAATTGATAAATGATATTTGAAAAAATTTTTGTTCGTCTCATAATTCTTGAAATTATGTTTACATATTTGATTTCTCTAGGGAAAGTAACCATGAAATACATCAACATGCATGTGGACTAAGTTTCGACATATTCATATTGGTCAAATTAAGTTGCATTTTCTTTTTGTTTTCAATTAGAATATGGGTTATGCCATCTTTAAAGTCAATTAGAATGACTTACACTTTTCACTACAGAATATCAACATATTTGTGAACATCTAATTTTTTACCAAACCTAAGTTTTATGCCTTTTTAGTATTTAAATATTTATTTAAGGTCCAAATTGTATATTTTTATTTTTATCTTAGTCTAGTTTTAAGTTTAGTTTAAAAGATTTGAAAATACGTTAAAATAGAATCACATTTTAGTGTAGGATTTGTTTTAAAGAAAAAAAATTTATACAGTTTGGACCTAAAATAAATATTTAAATATTAAAAAGGCATAAAATTTAGGTTTGGTAAAAAATTAGACGTTCACAAATATATTGGTATTCCATAGTGAAAAAACAAGTCATTCTAATTGCCCTAAAAGATGGTATCACTTATATTCTAATTGAAAACAAAAAGAATGTGACTTACTTTGACCAATATGAATATGCCGAAACTTAGTCCACATGTCTGTAGATGTATTTCATGGTCACTTTCTCTAACAAAATCAAGAATGTCAACATAATTTCAAGAATTGTGAGAACAACAATTTTTTCAGATATTATTTATCAGTTTGAAAACAAAAACTATTTTTCTTTTCCAAATTTCACAATGAAACGGAGATAAACGCACACTAAAACAAAGAGCATTGCATTTGAACTTGCAACATAAATTCCAATTTGGTAAGCACAGTCTACCACAATGCAAGTTCCTCTGGGACTACTTCATAGTGTGGGCAATGCTGGTTCATATACCTCTGGAGGAGATCCTCGTAACGATAAGCTAGAAGCCTTAATTTGAATGGGACTACAGGCCTAGAATACAAACCACCTTTTCGTCCAAGAACTTCAAAGTCCTTGCAGAAGCGATCCAACCATACTGGAACCACCGAACGTACTATTTCATCACTTAGCACATCATCAATTGAAGGAATCTTAAATAGCTTTTCCTACTTCTCGATCTCAGTGAAATCTACCACAATGTTTTGATCACATTTAATATTTCCACCTATGGAATATGATGATGAACATGTCATTGTCTTCACAGAATGGTCCTGATCCAGAAGAACGAATCAATCTCCACGGAGATGCACATTTTCTTAAATTTGGAAAGCTCAAACCGCGAATTGCATATTTGATATCAAACTTCCGATATCATCGGAATGAAAATATTTTTGCACAGCTTCATATTCCCCTATTACTTTGTAGACGTCAGTGACTAAAGAATCAGGGCATCCTGACACAATCAATGTGCAGTGACGCTTTTGGCATGAGGTAATTACAATAGTTTGAGTAATGTTGATAACATAGAAAACATGAATAATGTTGATAACATAGAAAACATGAATAATAGTTTGAGTAATGTTGATAACATAGAAAACATGAATAATACACAAGAATTATTCCTTTCTTGAAAAAAGTGGGTGTGGAAGGCAATATGCGGTCCACATTAATGTTGAAAGAACATCATGTGCAAGAACTGGATCAGAGGCTTGTTCCCAGTACTGATCATCACAGGGGTATAGTTCTATTTCACGGTTTCTCGCACATTACCAAATCTGTAATGGAGGAAGGGCAACTAAATTAGACTATGGGTGATACTATCTTTTAGGGCAATTAGAATGACTTACACTTGCTTTTTCACTACAAAATACCAACGTATTTGTGAACTGCTAATTTTTTACCAAATCTATGTTTTATGCCTTTTTAGTATTTATTTTAGGTCCAAATTGTATATTTTTATTTTTACCTTTGTCTAGTTTTAAGTTTATTTCAAAAATACATAAAAAATAGAGTGATATTTTAATGTAGGTTTTGTTTTAACAAAAAAGGTTTTATAAAAAAATATATGTTTCTTTTAATTTTGATCTTAATAAATAAGCTAGTAGTGTTAGTATCTCTATGAGTTTCCAGGAAACAACTTCTCTATCTCTATGAGGTAGCAGTAAGGTCTTAATACATTCTACCCTCCCCAGACCTCACTTGTGGGATTCCACTGGGTATGTTGTTGTTTGTTGTTAGTATTTTCTTAATTATATTTTAGTTAGCTAGTTAATGTTTCTATATTTTATTAATTTAAAATATTTTCTTGATCTTTTAACATTTTATTTTTCTTTCAAAATTAAAACAAAATATGAAAAATATAATAATAATTTTTAACTCCTAAACTACCCAATGCCCACTACCCCACTCATCTACATTACTTCACCTCACCACTCACACTAACCCAACTCAAGACACTCCACTCTTCCTAACATACATTATAAACAAACACAAAAAGATACAGCACAAATACAGAAATATACAGATACAGACAAAAAAAAAAAAAGGAACACACTCATCTTTTCTTGTTTTCTCTCCACTCCAGCCCATATGTACAAATAATTGGAAAGAAAAATTTACACATCGTTACACCCACAACAAAAAGACGAGACCAAAAAAAATATTTTCTTCTTTCCATCAATACACCCAACACGACAAAAATTGAATTAAAACACACACACGCAGCTAGAGAAAAACAAAAATTGAGTTTGAGGGTTGCCTTTGCGGTTAATTTGCAATATGAATTATGGTCAAATCTTTCATATCAATCAGGTTTGGTAAAAAAATTAGGTGTTCACAAATATGTTAGTATTCTGTAGTGAAAAAAGCAAGTATAAGTCATTTTAATTGCCCTAAAAGATGGTATCACCCATATCCTAATTGAAAACAAAAGGGAATGCGACTTACTTTGACCAATATGAATATGCCGAAACTTTGTCCACATGTCTGTTGATGTATTTCATGGTTACTTTCCCTGGCGAAATCAAATATGTCAACACATACCATTCAATATGGATGTTAAATTTAGGTGAGGCAGTTGATATTAATAATACCCAATCCCCCACCTGGGTGGAAAAGCAAGGGATGTCAATGGTTAGCTGCCAGTTGAATGAGCTGGTATACAAAAATCATTCTTCTCATGATTGAAAGAATTTTCCCCATTTGGTTTCTGTCTTTTTTTTTAAATAAGATTGCTCCTAGGATATAATTTTAGGTTTATCATTAGTCTGCTGTGTATTACTGAATTGATAAGTTTTTAAAGTAACACAAATGTTAAGATTGTTGAGTAGAAATATCACTTTAAGATTGCCTTGAAAGTAAAGGAAAAAAATTATTTGTCACAAGGGCAGCAATTGCTTAATTATGCTTTACAGGATGAAAACTCCATGATCTTCCATTGTTAATTTGGAGTTCCTGTTCAAATGAGTCTTCCATTTTTATGTTATTTCAATGTGATTTGGTTAGTGACCTTGCTAAATTTGTATCATTTTCCATTTCCTAGGCTTTTAACAATGCTACGGTTCCACCTTCTGCTCAGGCCACTTTCCCATATATATTTGCTGTCAGCAAATTTATGCAGGTTGGTTGCTTGCCTAACATTTGTACTGCTTTTCTCTTTTACAATCTGCCTATTTTCGTACTTCTTTTTCTCGCACGTGAATGCTGCTGTTGGTTCCTGGTCTGAATAACTTTTTTCTTAATGTTGCAGCCTGGAAGCTTTGATCTTGTCGGCACTATTGTTTATGAGATAGACCAGAACCCTTTCCAAAGTACATTTTACAATGGCACTATTGAAGTGACTGAGCCTGGTGGTCTTCTCAGTGTTGAGTCTGTTTTCTTGTTTTGTCTTGGAATTGCCCTCCTTGGTCTTCTTGGATTCTGGATTCGTGGTCAGATACAAAATCTCTCAAAGGTGATCTCATATACTCTTTATGTACGCACCTCACTAGAGCAGAAGAATATTGTTAGTGCATCAAAATGCTGAGTGGATTGATAAATACATTTATGAGTGGCCTTATTCGTGATTAGGGTTATCCTTGACACTGCTTACACCACTATCCTCCTGACATGGTAGGATTTGGTTTGGTGTCAACAATATTTAGAATCTGGTACTGACGGATAGTTGATATAGTGGTGACAGTTAGATATATCCATGCGTGTAAGGGCATTACTTTGAGAGCACAAACTGTATGAGGGGCTTACATATGGGGCCCAGACAGTGTTATTCTAGATGAGTGTTTAGATATATCCATACGCGTGAGAGTTAGATATATATCCATGCGTTTAAGGGCATTATTTTGAGAGCACAAACTGTATGAGGGGTTTACATATGGGGCCCAGACAGTGTTATTGTAGATGAGTGTTTATACTCTGATAAAGTGTGTATTGCACTTCTGTCGGTCGTTCTCCTTTTAACCATTAATTTTCTTCTGTCGGTCGTTCTCCTTTTAACCATTAATTTTCTTTCTTTGCTGTATGTATAGAAAACTAAGAGAGCACCAAAGGCGAAGGTTGAAGTTGGAACAGCAACAACAGATGCATCCACGGATGAATGGCTTGAGGTTTGTCGTTTCTTTTACTGTGGGCATATTTTGTTGTCTAGTTACTTAAAATCATGTTGAAATGATCTCTTTTTATGTTTGGACTTGGGTATGAAAAGTTTTCCATCTCCTTGTATGTTTTATGCAGGGAACTGCATATACTCAATCACTGTCCAACAAGTCTAAGAAGAAGAAGTGAATGACTTGAACTTTCTGATGGTACGAAGCAGTATGCTGAGCCTAGAGATCCCTGAGATAGGCTTGCGAATAGTTCAAAACATGAAATAGGTTTCCAAACATAGAATCCATAGACCTTCTCCACTGTTGTAGCATGAAGGAAAAACTTATCATCCATGTCGTTTTTAGTGCCAACTGACTTGTAGTTGGAGGTGGCAAAGACAATTTTGTCTAACACATTCTCATCTTTTTCCTTTCAAAAAATTTACATTATTTTTGTGGGTAAATAGATTTGGCCAGCTAATGGTTCTTATGGCCTTGTTTGAGTCTGGTTTACCTTGATAAAATGTTTAGCGGAAACAAGAATGTATTTCTCTTGAAGTAGGAACAGAAATATTGTTACGTATTTTCTTCTCGAGATAGGTGGGTAGAGATCACATAAATACACAGATTGCAGAAGGCATTGCTTCATTGTATTGTGGCACCAAAGATTTAAACTTTTTTAGTTCTGTTGGATGTAATAATATTTTGGATCATTAAAACATAGATGCATCACTTGCATGCCAAAATCTCTAATTAAGCATACAGTAGAAATATTAGTTGTTGTAGAGAAACTAAGTGAAAAACAATAACATGTACTTGCAGGTGTCAGCAAAAGCCAAAAAGCGTGCTATGGTTATTCTGATACCTGTAGTTACCTTAGGTTGGAATGAACCTGTCAATCACTAGCCACAATCTTATGCAACTTATATTGATACAAATATCTATTTGATTGTCAGTGTGCCGGTTTGCTGTTGGTAATCCCCGAGTAAAGCCTATACCTATCAGGTGGGGTTGTGAGGTGGTTACCATTATCGTAATAGGGGACTGTAGGGTGGTCTGAGGTGGTGATGGGTCTGTTAGAGACCAGATACAATCTTATATTATTTCTAGTAATGTTTATACCCGGTTGGCTACTTGTATACTTGTTTGGGTTGTCCTGGACAAAAATATATGCTATGTTCTAGAAGGTCAGTTACCTGTTATACTCATGACTATGCACTGAGGCTCTATTATTATGATTATCTTAATATATTTGACTTTTGATTACAAAGTGATGGTATTGTGAGATATATGCTATACCTTGGGGGTTAGTTGGATTATCTGTTGTGTGGGGATTTTGTGTTGAATTGATCAAATGGATTGCCTACTATCTTGTTCTGGGAACTTGTTACATTTATCAGCTAGGTTGTTGTCATTGTTCTAAACACGTGTGATAATTGTAGTTGTTGTTTCCTAGGGCCTTACCCTAGGCGTAAACCAATGCTGCCCTAGAGTTATGTTGTTCGGAGCCTATATGATGGCGTATATACACGGTTTAACTTAAGAAGCACAGACCCTGGGACCAGTTGAGTAGTGATTGCTCCTGGGTAGAGACCCGTTTGATTCTCCTTGGGTTGGAGGCCCGTTTGTTTGTCAACCGTAGACCCTCGTTGACTTATGATTTTTCTTTCCCTGGCCGGAGGCCAGTCTGAGAAAGGAGTTTGAGGCCTCAAGTGACAGCTAGGGGTTATAGACCCTGGGTGACGGTTAGGGATTGGAGGCTCCAGGTGATACTGTATTCTATACTGGCTGAGATGGTATACTATCTATTACTAATTTCAATGTCTTTATACCTAGACCACCCTGGTTGTATGTGAGTGTACCTTCTTATGGGGATCCAGTTGGCGTACAGGCATAGAAATAGGGTCTTACACCCATAAACAACATCATATTTTGATCATGTGATAGTGTGATATGGTTCCGTTCGATTTCGTCAGATGATTGCTTGTACACAGCTCTGTTATGTGTGACAGTGTGATATAGGTTCTCCTAGTCCTGCTCAGTTATTCTAACATGATACTACAGGATAGGGTGCCACATCTCGGCATTACCTATATATTTTCATCACCCGTTGGTTCCCCTTGTGCCACCAACATAGTTGACACTTGATCTTCGGGTTTTGTCAGTTGACATCATTGCACATTGCTTGGGTTTGTTCAATTGGGGTTCTATAGTTTTCTCCATATGCTTATCTTTTGATCTAGATCCAGATAGCTAGCACTATAGTATTTTGTTCCATTGTTCTTACCATATTTACGTATTTCACTCAGTCGACCGATGATGCCTACTGGATGCTTTTCACCGGTACTCACCCCTACTTTTCTGTATCTACTAGTGATGCAGGTCCAGGTACGAACCATGGTCATTTAGTTAAGGACTTGTGGACACTTCGGGAGACTTTGGTGAACATCTATTCTACACTGACCTTGTACATTATAGTTTTGGCTTGTATATGTAGGAGCTCATTCTGGATGATATTTATGGCTATATATATATTTTTTTTATTTTCGTTTTGAGTCTATAGTAGCTTTGTACAGGTGACTTTCAGGTCCTGGGTAGATTGTGTTTGGCGTATTCATATATTGCTAGTATCTTTATGATTAGTGGTTCAGGACAGGTATCGGGGGTATTAGGTTGGCTTGCCTATAGGTGGGATCTAACAGGCGTCATCATGACATGAAAAGTCATGTCGTGACACATCTAAAGCCTTATTCCTATATTTATTTGCATAAATTACTATCTCTTTTGTTCCTATTCAAGACACAGAAGAATTCCTCACCCATAAGGAATGGTGTTTCTTTCTTTGTGATGAGTATACAAAAAAGATGAGAAGCGTGAAAAATATTATAGTGCACAGTGAGGTTAGAGTAGTGAAAGAGAGAGTTGAGGCTATGAAATCATTGTAAGTCTTCGATTAATTTACTATACAAAAAAAGAAAGTAAGTATATGTTGAAGGAAGGTGTTCTTTAGTGGAGCTTTAGATTCTTCAACTAATCTTGACTTATTTGAGTTATATGTTTTTCAGTTGTTGTATCCTTGAAGGAACAAGTCAAAAGATTCATTGCTGGATCGATGTAGATAGTACCTCAATAAGCTTGAATATCCTTAAACAGAGTGTGATATCCGCACCTCAGTCTAAATATAAATTTTTATTCATTTT
>JAABOM020000002.1:15776249-15795569 GCA_011800125.2 Solanum clarkiae
AGGATTATTTTAATATAATATTTTAAAAAATTATGTGATAAATTCAAACATAGATGAACCCTGAAATTTATTCAAAATTATATTAAAGAATTATGTTATATATTTAATAGAATTAGTTTTAAATTTGATGAAAAATAAAAACTAAAAGACAAGGGAAGGAAAAAAAATGAATTAGGAAAATTAAAAGAAGGTGAAGTGAAATTATATGATGGATCCACATTATGCCAATTAAAAAGTCTTCCTCACAATTAATGACAATTCTAACTTATTTAGCAAATAGAATTTCGTTCGACTTACAACAACAATAACATACCCAGTAAAATCCCACAAGTAGGTCTGGGGAGGTTAGAATGTACGTAGACCTTACCACTACCATAAAAGTAGAGAGGCTGTTTCCTGGAACCCTTATCTCAAAATCCGTAAACAGAAATAACTAGATATGACAGAAAGGAAGGGAAGGGGACAGAAAGAGCAACTAACAAGATAAGAATTTCGTTCGACTTAAATTTAGGAAATAAGAATAACTTAACTTTAACTTGGAATAAGTAACATAAAATATTATAAATCACGATAATTAACAATTTACATATTTAAAAGACATAGATTTTTTTTTGAGAATTTATGGCGTAAATTAGGATGGAGGGTGTAACATAAATTATTTAAAAATTATTTAAAATACTATCAATCATAATAATTATCAACTGAAAAAATATATAAGACATCTTCATAATTGTCACATTAATTGGGCAAGAAAAATAATATATGTTATTTGAAAATGACATAAAAAGTACTTTAGATAGCAATAACTAAGAATTTAAAAATTTAAAAGTCATATAGAATTTGGTTGCCCATCAATATTCCATCGATGTCGCATAAATTGAAACGCCAAAAGTAAAATATGTTATTTAAAAATTACGTAGAGGCACTAAATGACAATAATCAATAAATTTAGAACATCTAAATTGATATTAAAAATTTGGTTGACTCTCCAAATTCTATCTGTGATACATAAATAAAAATAATATATAGTGGACCATACTAGTAGGGAGTACTATATAAGAAAGGAAATAAGCACACATTGCTTTATCAATGTGTATGTTTTTCCGTAATTATTATTGCATTGAGGATTAATTTTGTCAATTAATGAAATTTACTTGATTATTTTATTTATATGTTTTAATAAATTAAGACAAGTTTATTATTTTCAAATACTATTTCTATTATTAAATAACTATATATAAAACAATAGTAATTTATATTTAAGAATAATTTAATTTTTAAAATTTTTTTATTGTTAATAAAATAATTTAAAATTATATAAAAAAATTAAAGTTTAGGTTAAAAGAAAAAAACACAAAGGAGACAAATTTGAATTTTGAAGCATGCCAATTGGGAAATTTGGTTTGTTTGGCAATTGGCAGGCTGCGTGGTGAGGACTGAGGTATTTGGTGTTCGTTAACGATCATCTCAATGCTCAGCAAATCCTCAATTAATCTCCATTTTCAATTTAGTGTCGCCATCCTTCCATCGTCACACTGAATTCATTAAAACGAAGCTTCCCTCAAGGATACGGCCGAGAGGGAGGGGCGGACTCTTATCAATTTCTCAGATCTCCCTCTCCTAAACCCCTTCCTACACAGACTCTAAAGATCTGTATATAATACATTCTTCCACTTACTTGGTTGGTCGAATCTCATTTCTTACACTTCTGTCTTTTTTGAGGACATAATTCACCTGTCTATTTGGCGGGAAATTGGATTTGGCATCATCTGGATTTTGGAATTTTGAATTTAAACGGATCCCCGATTTTGTATATTTATAGCTGAAGAAGATATAAGAGGATGGCGATTTCGGACAACGCCAGAGGGTTAATTCTGGCAGTATCATCAAGCTTGTTTATTGGAACGAGTTTTATCTTGAAGAAGAAAGGTCTTAAGCGTGCTGCTGCTGCTGGTACTCGAGCAGGTTGATTAATCCGTTTCTTCTCAATTCAATTGCAAATCGGCATATTTGACTTTTCCTTTTCTTTTACAAATTGTTATGTTTAATTTTTACTTGTGCCACTTCCAAGATCTTGGGCTTGGCACTCTTTACTGTGGACATAGGTGAAATGACTGAATTAGAATTGTGTATTTTTTTTTTCTGGACTAGATGGTGTTTGTTCTTGTAGTTGTTGTCGGTAAGGGGTTCTTATGAATTTTCATTCTTTCTTTGAAATTTCGATCTTGAGAATCTGCTATTTAGACAGAGTCTCGGGTTCAGTTTTAGGAGTCAATTTGATGCAAATGCTATATTGAGAAATTTAGTGGATTGCCATTTTCAAGTTATGGCATCTTAAGATCTGCGTAGGACTTCACAGACATTCTCGTTGAAGATTAATTTGGAAAAATTTCCTTGGAAATCAAGAGAGATTGCTGAATTAGTGAGCTATTCCTGACATACAAAAATTATTCTGCAAAGCCCTTTTTGATGCCTTGTTGCAAACTAAAGACTATCAACTGCTTAGTCACAAGCAAGATGAAGAAGCAAGATAATATAGTTTCCAGAATATAGACAATGATCATATGGAAATTTTAAAAAGATGTTGTATGTAAACTTATGGTTTATTCATATTCTGTGAAATGCATTCTTACATATCCATGTCGAAGTACCCTCAAGGGAGGACGAGTTGGTTGAGCGAGGTGTCTCAGGTTCAAAAACCCCTACATGCTTTCTTGATCGAGCTCGCCACACGAGGCTTACCCAGTGCGGTTTACCTCTTGTGTGGTTCGCGAGCTATTACATTGGAGTGGGGGTTTACCCCTTGCGCACCATAAGGGTAGTGGTGGCATGTTCCTTTATCATGAGAAAAGATAACCATCTGGAAGTTTGGATATATGTTTGAAGTTGTGAAGAAATAGTAATACCTTTGTTTGTTTTATGGACTCTGATTATGCCATAGATTTTTATAAAAAGGACACTTACAGGCTATAATTTTGTATTGGCAGTTGTGTTGGTTTCTGGAAGGCACCGTTACAACATCTTGTAACATTATCTACTATGGGGCTCTATATATAGTTATGGATGAGGCGATTAAAGAAGTTGAGGTTAAAGGGTTTGTTTGACGAGCTTAGTCCATGTCTGGTGTAATTACTATTTATTGTGATTGGGTTGGTAACACTTAGAAATATAAAATACTTCACAGTCTCTTGTCCTGTTTTTAATAATTTTTTGCTGAAATTTCTTCTGTTTTCTTGATATATCAATTCTATTGATTTTTTTAAAATTAAAATTGTGATGTTTTATTTAGTTATTTTCAGTTGTTCTGAAGTCTTTTAGTGCCACATTATCCTAGTCTAATTTATGAATTCATGACCCAAAACCAATTAAAATCTGTAATACAAGATCATTTTGTCCTCATCACATACCGTTCCAACTTCTGGTCACTTAAGACAGTTATCTGATATTTACTGCAGGAGTTGGAGGTTATGCTTATTTGCTTGAACCACTTTGGTGGATGGGCATGATAACAAGTGAGTAGATCATGAATCGTCTTCATTTCTTAACCCCCTTTCCGGATAAAGAATGTGTTGGTATTGTGTAGTTTGGATTTTGATGAAATTTTGGATTTGAATTATGCAGTGATCATTGGGGAGATTGCCAATTTTGTGGCTTATATTTATGCTCCCGCAGTTCTGGTGACCCCACTTGGTGTTTTAAGTATAATTATCAGGTATGCTTTGAAGTTTATGAACTGTTTGTAAGCTCTATTAATGAACCATGAGTGGTGTTAGCAAGACTAACCTTGGTGAATTTTTGAAGTGCTATTTTGTCGCACTTTATGTTGAAAGAACGACTGCAAAGATTAGGTGTACTGGGATGCATTTCATGCATTGTTGGCTCAGTGGTTATTGTTATCCATGCACCTCAAGAGAATATGCCAGCTTCTTTACAAGAAATCTGGATTTTGGCAACTCAACCAGGTTGAATTTTGTGTCTTTAACATACATGTTTTCGTGTTTATCATGCCATAGGTTAGAGAAACCTCATTTTAATTATAGAAGTTATTACTAATTTCCTCATTACTGCCTCTGTCCGCAGCATTTTTGGCTTATGTAGCTGCAACTTTGTCGGTGGTGCTAGCTTTGATTTTGCATTTTGAGCCTCACTATGGGCAGACGAATATACTTGTTTATTTGGGAATCTGTTCCTTAATGGGTTCATTCACGGTAATTGTGTTTTCTTTTAAGCTACTATTCTTAGCTGCAATGTGGACGCAAAACTGTTTTTGGATATGGTGCGTTTTGTACATATCAACAGTTTGCTACCTTGTCCAGATATTGGTTGCTGAAGTTTTTTCATGGTGCTTTGCAGATTGTCAGCATAAAGGCTATTGGAATTGCAATAAAACTTACTTTGGAAGGAATTAGTCAAGTTGCTTATCCTCAGACATGGTTTTTTCTTTCTGTTGCAGTGATATGTGTCATCACACAGCTAAATTACCTTAATAAGGTAATACTTTATCTATAGAGCGGAATGGATACAGGGCATTTGAGAAGCCAGACCCAACGAATCTGTAATTGATTTGTTCTTAATTGATGCATTCTTATCAACCTAGCAGACCTTTGCTTGCCCATATCTGAGAGTAATTTAGATTGTACATCTATGATCTGTGTGCATATTTTCTATCATTCATTTACATTTAGATATTAAAGTAATTATGCAGCTGTATGAATTCCTTCTATCGGTGCTAATTTTTCAGTGTCTTGGTATTTGTCACGAAGATAAAGCCTAAACTTGATAATGAGAATTGGTCCCAACTTGCTAGAATGTTCTCCAAAACCGTAGACTTTGTTTATGTTTCTTTCACATTCTTGTAATTTGGAAACATAATTCAGCTAAAGGATTTTTTTGATGGACCTCTTTAGATGTCCATGAATAGTTTAATATCCAACCTGAGCAGTTTTCTAGGAATGCCTGCTCTCATCCTATGTTGGTTGAGAAACAGGGTATCACAGTTCAGTTCCTTTAGTCGCTTGTTGGTCTTTCTTGAAAGCTTGATGAGTGAGCAGCATAATTTTGTATATCTCAAACAAGTAGTTCTGTTATCTAATCTAGCACAATGAGTTTTCTGCTAAATTCTGGTCTTTTGTCTTATTAAATTTTCCTAATCAGATGAAGGATGGAGATGCATAGTTGATGCTTGATTGATTGAAAAAACCTTTTGACTGCTGCTGCATGACTAAAAGATCATTTGAAATGTAGACTATAACACGAGATGTGTCCTTCTGTTTTGGAGTTTATGACATGTATGATTTGTTATGGGTTTCAAGGTGGTTTTGCTTTAGGGAGTTTAAAAAGCATTTCTGATATCATTTTTTTTTTTAGAAAAAGGCATTTCTGATTTCTATACATCATTTGATAGGCATTGGATACATTCAACACCGCAATTGTTTCTCCAATATATTATGTAATGTTCACCACCATGACCATCATCGCAAGTGCAATAATGTTCAAGGTATTCTGTCAATTGAATCTCTTCTTAGTTATGGTCCTCTATGAATATGATACAGGGTATTATGAATATTCAACTCGCTTTGCAGGACTGGGCAGGACAAAGTGGCAGCGACATAGTTTCTGCGATATGTGGATTTATAACTGTACTTTCAGGAACAATCATGCTCCATGTCACTAGAGAACAGGAACCAGTCACTTTGCCAGGTATGGATAAGACTAAAGTTTACTGGAAGCTCTAAGCCTCGCATATCAATATATAAGCTCATTCTTGATACTGTACTGCCTATTATCTACAACAAGGATGTCATCGTATGCACTCCTTTAAAAACTGATGTTGAACAAGGCGTGATTACTGCTACTTCTGTGTTCCTCTGAAGTATGCTGCATCATCACCAAGGGAGAATATATTCTAAAGAGTTATTATTTGACATATTGACATCCTTGCTAGCTATTCCATTTGGGATGATCATCAAGCCTCTTGAACACATTCTTGACCGAAGCATACACGTGTAGTTGTGATGTTATATCACCATAGTGGAAGTTGAAATATGACTATGCACATTACGTATCTAGATATGCATCTCAAGAAGCTACTTCTAAAGTCCACAAGGAGTCTGCAATATCTCTTTCTGCTATGGCTGGTATTTCTTACTTCTAATATTAAATTGATTTATGCAGGAACTGTAACATGGTGTGATGGGGAACGCATAAAGGCTATAGAGGATGGACATTACATCCTGTTGCATGATTCAGAATTCTTAGACTCATATAGTGTCTTGGAGAAGAATTAGAGGTTGATTGCAGAACTGGAAGTTCTATCACAGCGGAAACTCGATTTGTGCAATGAAGGGAATGAGCGTTCTCGCCTTCTCGTTTAAGCTGATAGATCTTGAGCTTCACAACTGCCTGGCAGTTAATTTCTTTCTATGTGCATAATTTTGGGAAAGGCTAGAGGGAGAGGTTTTGATTTTTCCAAGATTTCTTGACCAACATGGGGATTACATCTGGACATGATTTTCCTGCAAATCTCGGATTTGTACATATATGGCTTCTTTCTTTGTTGTAACATATCCTATTCATTATTTTTTTCATAATTAGAATAGCATATCAAGCATATGTTTTTCCCGAGGATGATAAGTGGTCTTCTTGCTGTTTGTATATGGGGTTTGTTTAGATATTAAGTCAAAATTTAGTGAAAGCTCATTTGTGTTTGGTTAATCAAAAGCACAGAATCCTTTAACTTACAAGATAAGTTATCAATTGATTATTTGAATAATCACTTAAGAATTGTTTCATCAACTCATGATCTGTAATCTAATTGCGACTTGGCTAGTAAATTAGAACAATTCATTATTTTGGTAATCCTTTGTCAGGCTATGGTTTCCTCAAAGTTATGGAGTAAGGCATCGATTTCTCAACAAGATCAATTTTTTTGATTGTATGATGAACTCCCTTGAAAAACATTGGTCGAAGTCACTTAATTTTTTTTTTCCAAGTCACTTCTTTTTTTGTCCGAGTTGCTTTTATTTTTGTCCAACTCCAGCTCTGGTTTTCGGGGATTTCATTTCAATTTGACCAATGATCTTTCAAACTTGTATTAGAGTAGATTTTTGAAATGACATGAAAATATTTGGCAGAATGCTTGCTTTTGTTTACACACATCAAATATGAAAATATAGTAAATTCTGTAAGAATGACTAAACTATGTACTGCAAACACTGTCTACTGAACCAAAAGCTAAGTGATAACTATCTAGAGATGCAAGCAACCTAACTACCAAACCAGGCTACGTATGTCATACCATAGTATCATGTAGGATAGGTAGGTGAACAAGTGTAAGATGCTATCTAACCTAACCCTATACACTTGTCAGGCCCCCACAAGCCCAATGGGTACACCCGTGCACCAAGTATCAAAGAATATATCTATGGATCCCCACCACTCAAATGTATTTGAATAAAAAATAACCCAATTCTGAAGACAGGAGGGGAACACAGAGCTCGGACCTAAAATCGCGGATGTGACCTCATGCAGTACCTTCGTTTGGACTAAATCTCAGGCAATACCCTGGACTAGACATTAAGGGAAGCCATACCTTGGACTGGACATCAGGGCATGGTGAACTTAGACAATACCCTAAACTGGACATCAGGACATAATAAACTAAGGGAATACCCTGGACTGGACCTCAGGGTGCGATAAACTCAAGCGATACCTTGGACTGCAAACATCAGGCTATATCTTGGATTGCACACAAACTACGAACCTAACATGATCTCGCATTGGTGGTGCACAAGATGTAACCAAAATTGTATACCTAACCCAAGTCTGCTAATCTGATCTACAAGAATCTATGTCTCTCAAGTCACGCTGAATTTCAATATAGTTGTCTACCAATTCTGACCATCGTGCGTCTAGGGTATCACTAGTCTAAGCCTAGGCTAAGGACCAATAAATTAACCTACAGAACCAAAAATACAATACACAAACAAGATGCCACATAGAATCTCAACAGATGATCAGAAGGATAATAAACAACCAAGTTCTAGAATACAACATATTTCTCGATATTAGACAACCCAACAGGTTTAACAGGTATTCATATAGTAATACATGTTAGTTTAACAGTGCAATTACCCATGTAGCCTCTAACTGTGCTTGTTCGAAACTTTCCAACCTTTACTAGATTCATTGCAAATTAAAAGTAATAACCTTTAACAGACTCATTTCAAGAGTTATTAACTTTAACTACTTCATTTATAGTCAAATAGCACTAAATCCAGTTATTACAACAGAACGACCATTAATGTGCTCAAACGGGAATTTCATCTTTTTAACTCAACAGTTTTCAACAATATTAAGGTATCGCTACAGTAGATAACCCGAAATAAGCAACTAACAAATGTACAACTCACAGATGATCACAATACAACAACAAGTATATCGGGGCAATCTCGAATATCATCTTGTACAACAGATTCAACAAATATAATCTCAACTATAGCAGCAAATTAATATACAATCTCAGTATAGTGAATTTCATTGCCACAACTTTTAATATAAAATATTTAGCAAGTACGATTTGTAACACAACAATTACAGACTTTAACTCAGTGTGACTAACAAATACAGTCACTTACGCATCAACTCCATCATATACTTATGCTTTCCAATCAACATTCATGTATGCAACTTAGTTGACCAGGAAAGAGAAGTCTAGTCTTCCTGGATTTCGATCATGCGCTGCTGTCCAATCCATGGGGGTTGTACTCCTTTTAGCATTCTCAAATTGATGTCAACTATCAAAAATAGAGTCACAACATTAATATAATCATTTTAACATTAAAATCAAAGAAAATGGGCTTAGGTCAGTTTTCGGGTCATAAAATGGGCCCACAGTGGAATTCCAAAGCAAAGTCCATATAATATCCTCCATACTTCTCTGATTTTGTATCTCAAATTCAGACTCAACCGGGGTCTATAATGATATAAAACAGTCCAAAATAAAAAATATTTCTTTTCAAAAAACTTATGTTTTCAATAGTTTATTTATCAATTTCTCTAAGATACAGTAAAATCAGCACAATCTAGCTATACCACTATGTTAAGCTTGAAAAATTCTTCAATTTAGATCAAGATTTCACTAAATTTCGATTCCGGATGAGAAAGATATTAATATTCAAAGTCTTTGATAATCAACAATAATATACAACAGAAAATCATAAAAAGTTATCTTGAATGACGTGTCAAAAGTAATTTCCTACACTTTCACGATGTTCCTCTCAAAAAATCGCACAAATTAGCCTTTTAAATCATTCAAATCGAATAAAAAATAACCTCAGAAATGCAGTGCAAAGTTGAGAGAAATATACAATAATTCTTCTAGAAATAGCCATATATATACAAGTAGGCTGCCACCTCAGCATTCCATGTGGCATCATGAGATGCGGCCACGCCACCGCCCCATGGCAGAGCTACCTGCCACATTGCCACATCCCTTCAGCAACTATCCAACCCTTTTTTCGATGTTTCGGGCTCGTTTGAAATTTGATTTTCACAAACGAACTACGTAACCCTATTAATTTTGATGTTCCGAATCCAAAGGCACTGACAAAATTCCCACCGGAGGCCATGACGATCCAATGTGGGTCCCACTTCTTTATATCCAACTTTTAATGGTAAGAACCAAGGAGTCAAATAGCATCTAGAAATCCCATATACCAAATAAAGGGTCGTTCTGGATCAAGCTCATCGTTCAAGGAGCTAACCACACTATCAGAATTCTTATCCAGGCCATTCTCCAAAGTTATTAACTAAAGTTAGGTTTTGACCTATTTCAAAGTCTGAATTTGCAAAACTCGATATAACTAACACCGAACATGCCCCTAGCCTAATTTGGCCATTCTGGAGCTGATGAAATTGTCAGAATTCCGTTCTGAGGCCGTTTACTTAGACTTTACCTGAAAGTTCATTTTCTAGTTATAATTGGTCTTTTAAAATGAAAAACTGCATATTTTCCAAACGAACAATTCGACAGCCACAACATCAGTGTCAGCAAGTCCTAAATGTCATGGGGTCGCTATAAAAATGCTTCGACCGACGAGATACATGCAAAAGTACCCAGAGGGTTATTACATTCAAATTCGAAAACAAAAACACTCTTAGACCAATTTCCACATTCAAGAGATGATGAAACTGACAAAATTTTTATTTTGATATCTGTAGCTCTAATTGGTACCGATTTGATCAACATTAACTTTTAAAACTCAAAAATTCACCCACTTCTCAATTTTTCAACAATTTCCAAAACCAACAATGCAAACTGAGTGAATAACACCTGGAGAAGCTAACAAGAGGGGTAGAAGGACGTTAAGGTCATTACATCCCATTAACCTCAAGTACTCGAGGAAAATAATCTCCTTAAAGACTTATTATGTATTTAGTGAGCTCGATTTTTTTTGGTCAATATTATTTTTATTTTTTCCTCACAGGTTCTCTTTTTATTACTAGTTTTAATTTCTGATTTTGAAAACTGACTAGAATTTGGTTGTTTGTTATATTTCAACAAAGTTCTTTTTGTTTTACAAAAAATTTGTTCTACAATTTTTTTTTTCATACAAAAATTTTCTTCTACAAAAATCTTATTATACAAAAGTTTTGTTCTAAATGATTTTTTAATACATTTGGAAACTTTATTTTCATGAGAAAAGACTTTTCATGTCCTAGCATACACACCCTTGAGTGTGTATGTTTGTAGAATATGACTTTAAGTGAATGTGAGGTGTCTTTTTATTTAAAATTAGAAGAGCATTAATTTAAGAGCCAAACCAATTTTCTAGAACATCCATAAATTTCTATAAACATAAAATGTTATACGTAAAGGGAACGCTGATCGTGCAGATGACAACAAGGGTACCAACATTGTTAATAAGGCAGCTGAATGGCATATAATAATTCAATAAAGGATAACTCTGGTATGTCAAACACTAGAATTACCTTCAAAATAATAAGCTATCTATTGAGCTGAGTTGGTGAGCTCTCATCTTCCTTTATTTAGGTAGAAGGTTTGAATTCTCAAATCACAATATTTATTGTTATATCCTTGTTTTACTAGTGATTCTATTTTATTGATTGCATTTAACAAACAAAAATAATAATATAATCCAAGAGTCAAATAATTTAAGAAAGAAACTCCATTAAGTGCTTATGTTCCCAGTTTGTAATGAACTAATTATTTTTTTATTTTATTTAGGGCAAGAAAAAGAAAAATGTGTGAGGGAATTATTGGGTACGGAATTAAATTTTCACCAATAAGATAAAAGAGGAAATAATCAATCAACTATGCAAGTAGAATCCTCTATTGAACAAAATAATATTTTTATTTTTCGACTATTTATTGTTTTAATTTAATCAGGTATCTTAAAGGACCTTATGAGTTATGTCCCAACTCTCAACATCAAAACCTTGCCAACTCAATTCCAATACTCTCATGTTTTCAATTGGATTTTAGATGATTTTTAACCATAGCATAAATAGATAAGTAAAAATATTGTTGAAGCATGTAGATAATTAAATTGAACAGAAATGCTAACAACTCCCCTTTGTCAAACATGTAAACCACACCAGAGGTACCATCTGACGAATCATCCCACCAAATCCCCTTATAATAAGATAAAAGATCAATTGAAAGGGAATCCAGGCTCATAATTATAATGAGTTTAATATTTTAGCTCTTTCCTGGTTCTTTCGATTCTATTTTATTATCTTCCATGTTTTCATTGTTTACTTTGCAATTGAAGGAGAATCAATGGGAAATTTGCTTGTAGTTGTTAGCCATTAATCCGTCCACATATATACATATGTAATCTTATGTTGATTTTCATGCTAATAATGTGTTATGAAATTATATAAAATAATATAAAGAATAAAGTAGGAGGAAGACAAGAAAATCCTATTTATTTATAGGATAAAATTGACTTAGTCCTAAGCTAGAGTTCCTAATTTTTCTCCAAAGAACTATATAATAGACATTTGCTATATTACAAATATATTTATAACAAATGGATTATTTTTGCATAATTGTTTTTAACATTTTTTTAAAGTTAAATTTCAAAAATTACGTTTAGTCATAAATTTTTTGAAATTTTCAAAAATTTGAAAAATATTAAAAAATTATTTTCATATTTTACTCCAAATTACTCACAAAACTTTAAAAATTATTCTAATTTATATTCATGATCAATCACAATCACTTTTCAAATATTATTTTTTCACTTTAAAAACAAAAGTATTTTTTTTGTCCAGTTACCTTACAATTTTTATGGTCCCGCCTCCTTAATCTCCATATGCCCTTTGAGGTTTTTCGTCATGGCTCAATTCTATTTGATTGTCATCTACATTTCATTAAATTTGATATTATACAGTAGTGGAATTAAAAGCGTGTTTCTTGAAATTAAAAGTATATTAAAGGGCATTTTTATCATTTAAATAGTAAATTATTAAAAGGTGTTTGTAATAAATATTTACTTAGAAATTACTTAAAATAATTATAAATTACAATGATTAATTATTTAAATATTTTAAAAAATATATATATAGAAAAGATTATATTAAAAAATAATTTAATTAATTCTTAAAATTTCATTTAAATCACATCAATTGAATAAAGAAAATAATATATATTGAGTTTGCAATGTTCAATTTTTTTTAGAAAAAACAGAGATTTTAAGGCAGCTGTAGAGAAGTTGCCATAAAGAAAAGACTTTTCGTGGCAATTTCGTCTAAAACTTGTTCATGTAATTTAAAACAGGAAACTTCACAATTGACGGAATACATACTCCCAATCTGCTTTGATTTATTCATTTGATTTTGATTTGGCACATAATTTTAAAAATAAAAAAAATTTGAATTTCGTAATCTTAAACTGAAACGATGTTGAATGTACTAAAATATCCTTTCATCTTATGTTTCCAAACATGCATGCCATATGAAAAATAAAATTAAAGAGTTGACATTCTTGATAAAGCAACTAAAAAGAGAGTAAGACAAACATATTCAATATGGAGAGAATATATACATTACATGACTACAAGAATAATAACTTCTAGCGTCAATATATATGCACATTAACGAAGAGTGCTAAAATCTTCTCCGGTACTGATTAACTGTCGTTAAATCTAATATTGCTATAGACTTTAGCATTTATTTATAAAGAGTGCTAAACATAATTATCATTAGTAATTTTCATTTAAAAATAATCATTTAATGATACTTGAAGTTACTTTTACAAATTAATTGCTATTAAAAAATATTTTTGAGATGAGGATTTCTTAAAAATAGGCTCTCCACCTTGTGAAATAGTGGTAAGATCTGCTTACATTCTATTCTCTCTAAATTTCACTTATGAAATTTTAATGAGTATGTTATTACTGTTATTATAAAAATCATTTTTGATTTAGTAGTAGGATGAATTGCAAAGAGTGTGACAACAAAATTTCTCAAATTTTCCTAATGGGCCGGCTTCTAAAGAAATGATTTCTCTCTAAATTTCACTTATGAAATTTTAATGAATATGTTATTACTGTTATTATAAAAATTATTTTTGATTTAGTAGTAGGATGAATTGCAAAGAGTGTGACAACAAAATTTCTCAAATTTTCCTAATGGGCGGGCTTCTAAAGAAATGATTATACATATTGTTGTGTGCAAGTGGTACAAGGTCAAACTAATCAACGTAAGCCAAATTATAGGAGAAATAAAATAACCACACCTGGAACGTGCAGATTAATGTAATACGTTTTAGAGACAACACATGCCTGAGCTGTACAGGCGCATCTTCCGTAAGGATGTCATGTTTTACCAGAATAATATCAATTATCATTTTGCACTTCTCTCAAAATTGCATCGAATCATTTTTTGTTGAGTTTAAAAGTTGAATCTTGAAAATTTTATTAAAAGATGGAATTTTGTAGAAGAAAGAGTTTTCAAAGGATTAAAATAAAAAAATTTGAGTTTTGTGCTCATCTTAAGTTTTGAGTATAGAAATGCGATTCTTTCAATTCTATCAATTTTGGAATGCCGAACATAATCTAGAAGAACTTACAGAACTAAAGTTGGAGTTGAAATAGAGATTTTAGGCTTAAAGTTGCATTTTCAGTTGATTTTTGGATCATAGTTTGACTTTGATTAACATTCGGAAGCTTGATCAAAATTTTGACAATTTGTGTAGTTCCGGATTATTTAACTAAATTTAATACTATTTTGTTTTCTTTATCTCTCCGGTCTCCCATTTTAATAACGTAACGGTTAACGTAAAAACAATAATTAATTTTATTCTATAATAATGTGTTTTAAATAATTAGTACTTCATTTTTTATAACCGTAGACAAGCAACCTTGTTGTTACTATAAATAAATGCATTCTTTGTCAAGTAAATAAGTGGGAGAGATTGAGAGATGGAAAACACAAAGCTAGTTGTATTGCTTTGCTTCATAGTTGTTATGGTCATGATGCCAATGGCTGAGGGTATTGAATTTGGACCTAAAGCTGTTGAAAAATGGTTCGAGAAACTTCCTCATGCAAAGCAAAAGAGAACAAAGTTTCATTTCTATTTCCATGACATAGTCAGCGG
Organism: Solanum clarkiae; assembly: GCA_011800125.2. Classification (NCBI taxonomy): domain Eukaryota; kingdom Viridiplantae; phylum Streptophyta; class Magnoliopsida; order Solanales; family Solanaceae; genus Solanum; species Solanum clarkiae. The sequence goes on from JAABOM020000002.1 coordinate 15,790,876, forward strand.
GAAGAATCCAACTGCAGTTACAATAGCTCAATCCAACAGGACTGCCCAATCCCCAACTTTCTTCGGTTCTCTTGCAATGATGGACGATCCATTGACCGTTGGTCCAGAGCCTAACTCGACCATAGTGGGGCGAGCTCAAGGGATATATGGTTCAGCTGATCAAAATGAGGCTGCCCTTCTCATGACCCTCAATTTTGTGTTCACAACAGGAAAGTATAATGGTAGCACGCTCAGTGTACTTGGTCGAAACCCTGTATTTCATCAGTATCGTGAGATGCCCATTGTTGGTGGTTCTGGAGTTTTCCGGTTGGCTCAGGGAATCGCCACCGCCAAGACTTATTGGTTCAATACCACCACTGGGGATGCTGTCGTTGAGTATAATGTTATTGTACTGCATTACTCACATTAATTTTATTTGAACCTTTGCTTCTTCCTGTTCATTTGTACTATTTTCTATTTTGTCTCAAGGATATATATAAAAGATGTGTATGTTTTGATCAATGAAATAAGGCCTTTGGCGACGTTTCGGATTGCACCTACACATTGTAGACGACGTGTTTACGGCATTGAATAATTTAATGTTTATTTTTATTTGTCATTGTTTTATTTATCAATTTTGACTAATATATTAAGATGTATTTTTCCATCATATTAATGTGAGAAAGATTGCAACTTATAACATTTTTTATATAGTTTTCAACTATCTAAATTTTAGATTTTAAATATTAGATTTAGCCACTTCAATTTAGATTTGAATTTAGTCAAATTGAACTTGGAAAACGAAGTATTGACAAGTCAAAATAGTTGTATAGTATTGGTGATATTACAAAATTACAATTAAAAATAAAATGAAGAAAATAAATTATCTTTAGCCTAGCACTAATATTTGCTCTTTCAAAGGAGATTTAACCATTGGGTATGTTATTGTTCTTTAAGAAAATTCATTCTCTGTACAAAATATTTTTACTAGTCTAACATTAATCTTTTTAACTTGTTCCCTTCTGTGAACTAAGTTCAAATATCAACAAAATGAATACCTCCCTTCTACTAATAAAAATTTTCTTTTTTACAAAATGTATTCTATATTCTTGTTTCTAGAACAAAATAAGACCATTGCTATTTTATAGGTGGAGAATTTTTTCTTGCAAGGAATATAAGATTATAAGATAATAAATCGGATAAATATGTGACTTAGAAATTACATAGTCCCTTCGTTTAAAAAAAGAAGACATACTTTTCTTTTTGATTTGTTTCGAAAAAAGAATCTTTTTTTTTTATATATAAAACTTTAATTTTAATTTTTTAAGTGGCATGCTTAAGGCCACAAGGTTAATGAGCATTTTGATACATTTAACATACTTTTAATTTAGGATCACAACATTGATAAGTCTTCTTTATTTTGTTAAATTTCGCAGCAAGTCAAAATGGTTAATTTTTTAAAAAAGAAAGTAAAAATTATTACTCTTTCCATCCCATTTTATTATGACAATGTTTCTGTTTTGGTCCATCCTAAAAAGAAAGTCACATTACGCTAATTGAAAATAATTCACTTTTAAAATTCTCTTTTTATCCTAATAAAATGATTCCCAATCACACAAATATTTAAAAATAATTTTAAATCATAAATTTTAAAAATTCTTCTTTTTTTCTTAAATATTATACTAAATTAAAAAATAATACATAAAATAAGACGGGGGAGTAGAGTATGGTTAATTACTCCCAACGTTCTCTGCAACGAAGTGACGGGCAATTAAGTCTATGGTCCATAGACTATGGACATTGATTCTAAAAGTGGGTGCCATGAATGTGATCCCAAAAATTCTTTTTACTCTCACAAAATTACGTGGTACTCTTTTATTTTTAATTCGTCTTAAAAATATTATTTTACCCTAATTAAAAATAATTTAATTTTAAATTTTTTTTATCTTTAATAAAATGATTCTCAATAACACAAATATCTCAGAATAATTTTAGACCATAAGTTTCAAAAGTCTTACTTTTTTTTCTTAAATATCGTATCAAGTCAAAAAATGTCACATAAAATGGGATGAAACGTATATATTTTATGTGGTACTCTTTGACTTGGCATGATATTTAAGAAAAAAAGAAGACTTTTGAAATTTGCTGTCTAAAATCATTCTTACATATTTATGCGACTGAGAATCATTTCATTAAGGGGTCGTTTGGTACAAAATGAATAATACAGAGATTAGTAATGCAAGGATTAGTTATGCAGGGATTAATAATGTTAGGATTATTTTTTATCCCGTATTTGGTTTATTGTTTTCCATTTAATTTTGTGTTTGGTTTAAAATTCTTTAAAAAATTCTTTTCCAATTATGCCCTTGAACTATTATGAAATTTTCTATTTCATGTAATTAGATCAAAATAAATTTTTTTTTGTGACTTCTAACTAGTTAAGAGAATAATAATTTTGTCAATATTTTTGATATTTTCTCACTTGAATTATTTGAGAATAAATAATTATAATTTTAATAAATCCATCAATAATAAAATGACAATCTTTAATTTAATAAAGATAGACCATCTATTACTCCATTAAAATAAAAAAATGGTAAACAATTGTAAAAAAGACAATTTATATTTACACATAAAAATTTGAAAGTTGTAGTTTTAATATAGTATTTATATCTTACACCACTCAACTTTGAGATTATATTTAATATCATTAGACTTTGTTTTGTATCAATAAAATCACTTAACTAAATTAATTATAAAAAGAGTGACATGAAAAAATATTATTTGTATACTATGTAAATATGAACCCACAAATAAATAAAATTAAAAATTTGACATGGTAAATTTATTAATTTTTAGATTATTTAATTATGAACCCACAAATGAATAGCATTTATAAGCTAATTTATTTAAATAAATTTAATAGTACAAAATTACAAATATAAAATATAAAATCAAGAAAATAAAAAAGTTAGATGGATATTTTTGTCTTTACTTATCTAATCCCATGTATTAAATAGAAGAGATTAGCTAATACCTCTAAATAGAAGGTATTAACTAATACCATGTAAGGTGTATTAACTAATCCGTGGATTAGTTATACATAGATCCAAAATTCATACCAAATATAGTATTCAATAATACTCATCCTATAATCTATGGATTAAGTCACTAATACTTCCTACCAAACATATCATAAGGGTAAAAGAGTAATTTTAAAATTAAATTATTTTCAATTAGAGTAAGATGATATTCTTTTTAAAACGGATCAAAAAAGAAAAAGTGTCACATAAAATGAGACAAGGGAATAGCTACCTGAAAGTCAAAACTGGCAATGGCATATTGATCACCACATGCTGGCAACCAACTAAATAAGTTCTAAGCGATCAGGTTAGCACTCAAGCCACTACAAGAAAAATCTAAATTACCAACAAAGATATCTGTTAGTAAATTGATTAAATCAGTTGATAAATTATATTACCAATTGAATACTAATTGGTATTAAATTGTTGCCAAAAAGCTCGTTGGTAAATTTTACTAACCCAAATTTATTTGTTGGTAAAATTATCAACTAAAAATTGGTTAGTAAATACACATATATTTTATTGATAATTATTGAAACACGGTCTCAAAATTTTCGTTCGTAAATCTCTAACCAATTTTTGGTTGGTATATTGTTGGTATATTTACTAACGAAGTAAAACAAAGTTAGTAAATTAGATTTGTGCTTATTCAATTTCATTGGTAAAGTGTTGGCAAATATAGTAACAAAACTAAAATGCCGTTGGTAAGTTCGTAGGTAAATTCTCTAAAATACATTAGTAATCGGTTAACAATTTTAAGAACAAAAAGTTATGTTGGCATTTCATTGGTAAAAATTACCATCAGAATATGACTTCATTAGGTAGTTTACGAACTAATTGTTAATTTGTTGGTACAATATCACTTATATTCAATATTCAATTAGTAATTGATAGGTAATATGTGGGCTAAATTATCAACTGAGTAGTAATTCGATAGTAAAGATTTATTATATATATTTATATTAATTTACAATTTTTAAAAATCTTGAAGGAAATGCAAATACAATAAAAGACAACAATTCTCCTATAAATCATAACTTAAACAAATAATTCCAAAGCGGTCTAACATAATGAGTCTAAAATCAATTTAAGTGAACAACCAATACAAAATATGTCTGAAATAGTTTAAATAATCTAAATATGACTCATATCATTATTTGATGGTGAGTCATAACTAAACTACCGGTGTATCAGTGGGTGGTGCAGGCAATCCTGCTATGAGGGTTGTCAAACGGTCTTGGAGAATCTTGTCAACTTGCTCTTGCATTTCTTGCCGGATCTCGTGCCTCATTTCTTCACCTAGTTGCTGTCTAATCTCTTCTCTCATCTCTTCTCTCATCTCATGTTTCATCTCCTCCTTCATTTCGTAGACACATTCCTTTACTCAAGTGTCAAAATCATGATCTTGAAGTCGAGAAGTTGAACAAGATGATGGACCAGCATTCTTATAGTAAACTGCTTGTGAACCAAGGCCATTGATGCTTGCCTTCTCAACTCCACCTACTTCATCCATGTAAATTTTTGAAAAATTGACTATTGGAGACTCAACAGATTCATCTACAGTCTGAGATGCAGATATGATTTTAAACACTATAGCATCCTGGAAACAACAAATTAATGATATTACGCTAA
>JAABOM020000002.1:15805111-15821134 GCA_011800125.2 Solanum clarkiae
TTAAAAATTAAAAAAAAATTGAACTCCACAGTTGATTCTTAAAATAATTCTCACAGCAAAAGTATTTCAATCTTTAAGACATTGCAAAAAAAAAAAAAAAAAAAAAAAACAAAAACAATAACACCTAAAAATATGATTTGAGATGAAGAAATTGCAGAATTTTTATTTAAAAAAATTAAGTTCATCACAATCAACAAATACAACCTTTAAAAAACAAATTCAAGTTCATCACAATCAACAAAAATCACCACAATCTAAACCATGAACAAATTATTGTATCTCCTCCAATTATTTGATTAATTGTTAAAAATTGAAGATAAAACTCTTTTCATCTTTTGTAAGAGAATATAGGTACGTTTGACTCTTAATTATATGACTAATTAGATGAACTTTTTTATATTTTTCTTGCAGATTAACTAATCGAAGAACTAATTCAAATTTAAATAATTTGAACAATTTAAGAACAATAGTAAATGATAGTTTTTGGATGCGATTAATTACATGTTTTTACCTCATTAAATTGAAATAAATATATGAATTCCTTGTATCTAATTAAATTTGGTAAAAAAAATACTTTCAAAATATTAGACAAAAAAAAGTTTTGAAAAATCTTCCAAAAAAATAGGTGAGAAAAAAAGTCCCCCAAAAATTTTTTCTTCAAAGTAAACTTGGGCCAAGGGGCTTGATATTATTTGTTCATTTAAAATGGGCTCATGTCCAGACCAATACACAAATTGGTCCATTACTACAAAAGAGAAGCCGATCCAAAAGTAACTGATTCAAATGAAATAACACAGTACACGAGAAGTCAAAGTTTCCTAAAAGAGGGAACCCTTTTCAAGGTAGCCTCTTCATCTCCTCTTGAGCTTTGAGCAGTGATGTTTCAGTGGAGTCCCTCTGTAGGATTCTGTCTTCTCATCTTCTAGGTTTGTAACTATCTACATTGCTTCTATAGTGTATCTGTGATTATCAGCTTCCAAAGACAATGTTATCTTTTGAGTGTCTTCGTCTTCTTCTATTTCACCTTGAACCTAACTTGTATTTCTGCGGGTGTCTTGTTCGGTGAATCTCCTTGTCTGAAGAACTAGCATCCTTCTGCATCTTGATCATGTCAGATCATTCCTCTCAGTGAATTCTGACTCCTATTTCCTGGCCTCTTCTTATAACCTGTTCATCAAGAGGAGAAAATTGGTTGTTCACGCGTCAGCATGGGATGACTGTGAATGCATGAGTTGATTATCAACCTGGTGCCACTTTTTGATTGTTGACTTAGCCTAGTCTTAGTTAGTAGGAGCACTTTATTTTTATAACCACAAACTGAACTACAAATATGCTTGTTATGCCAAGTTGTGGTTCTGTCTCTTCTAGTCTTGTATATGTATGGACTTGTCTGTGATTCTCCTTATTCTTATCCTTAACAAAAGAACCTGTTATTTGTCCATATTTAATGTTTCCCTAGCCATACTAGGTAGCTGACTAAAAGTATTAAACTAATGCATGCTCTCCCTTTGTATGGTTATACTTGCAATGAAATCAGCTAATTAATTGGTTTGCCTCCCTGTATGTATGCTCTATTCTTGTGTTTGTTGCTTCCACTAGTCTCTGAACTTCTTCTGCAATTTTAATTATATTCCATGATATCCTCCAATTTCTAAAAAACATATTATTTAAATGTTACACATGCCCTGTGACTTGTAAGGCTTTCTGGATTGCAATAAATTCTGCCACCATATTAGTTGCAATTCCAATGTAGCCAGCCTTAGCGTAGATTAGGTCCTTTGTAGTCCCTAATACAGAAGCCGTAAGAACTTTTCCTTGGGTTCCCTCTACAAGTCCCATCTGTATTGCATTTAATCCGTCCCATGTTAGGCAACTTCCAATTGATAGCTTTGCAGTACAGCATAGGTCTATAATTCTGAATCTTTTTCAAACTACCTATCCATTTCCTTGAAATGCTACTCCACATTGGAAAGCTTGCCTTGAGCAGTTGGTAGATTGTTCCTTCATACTTATCAAGCAGCATTGTGAACGACACATTCTTACCATTTCTTATATGATTTCTTCTTTTTCATAGTTCCCAAATTATAACAGTAGGTATAGCTTTCATGATGTTCTTAGCTCTTAAACAATAATTTGTGTAATTACACCAATCAAAGAAGAGTATTTTTAAGTTGTGTGCTTCCAGCCTGACACGTGCACATGTAACAAAGTGCCTCCACAATTTTTACGTTATGAGAGCTGTTAGAAAAAGATGGTTCATTGTTTTCTCTCTTCCCAAGTCGAGGAACAACACTTGGAAACAATAGGGATTTTGCATCTCTTGAAATTATCTTCAGTAGGAATCCTCCCATTTATCACTATCCATAGAAAAATACTATTTTGTGAGGCAGTCTACGAGTCCATACATTCTTGTGTCAGTCCACTTTCTCCTTTTTGTGTCTTAGAACTTGGCATGCAGTTTTGATAGAGAACATACCATTTGAACTAGTTGTCCATCATGCTCTGTCAATCCCATCTTCTGTGTTTGGTTTAATATCCATGATGATGATCTCAGCCATCTCTAATGATACACCCTCTCCAAGCATTTCTGACTTCCAATATAAAAAGTATGTTAGATTGATTTTTAAGTTGGGAATATTATAATATTCAAGTTAGAGAGTTCAAGCACTATTTGACAAGTCAATTATATCAAGAAATAATAATATAATCCAAAAATATTACTAAAGATAACTAGGATGTTGGCAATATTATATTAATAGAAGTTCTTGAGATAAATTGATAACGCTAAATTTTCTGTATAGAAAGAACTTAATAACTTTAGCGTATTTTTTAAGTTTTAATATTAAGATTTATAAACTTAATTATATTACTTATGACTTCGTGAACCGCAAGACTAATTACCTAGTATATATATACAGAGAGAGTGAGCGGAAAAGAGAGAGACCTGCACCTTTTTTGTTTCTTAACTCTGCGCTAGGCACCAGCTTTCACCTTTAAATTATTTTAATTTTAAATTATTAATATTGTGAGTTATATTACTTTAAATTTTATATCGGAATTTTTGGTCAAAGTTAAGAAATTTGACTCTCAAATATCTAAGTTTGTTGACTAAATTTATTATTGTTCACGGCCATAAATATATGCAAGCGGGGTTATTTGTACAAGAGTATACCTCGCTCAAAGGTTTTATTTGATTGATCAATACACATCTTTATTCTAACGACAAAATATATAAAAATTATAGAAGTATATATTGCAGAGGAAATTACGAATTGAAACCCAAAAAAAAAAAAAATAGCAAAGCACATCAAATGTCATAATGCAGGACTATAACATTGTACTCAACAATTGCATCGGTCGCATTCATCCAATAGGTTTTTGCGGTGGCAATTCCCCTTGCCGATCGAAAAATTCCAGAACCACCAACGATTGGCATCTCACGGTACTTATGAAATGCCGGATTTCGACCAAGTACACTCAGCGTGCTCCCATTATACTTGCCAATTGTGAACACAAAGTTGAGGGTCATGAGAAGGGCCGCCTCACTTTGACCAGCTCCACCATAAATCCCTTGGGCTCGACCCACTATGGTCGAGTTGGGCTCTGGACCAACTGTTAGTGGATCATCAATCATTGCAACATACCCAAAGAAAGTTGGGGATTTGGACTGGATTATTGGAATTGCAGTTGGATTTTTTCCGCTAGTCGTGAAAATAAAAATGAAATTTGGTTATCTTTTGCTTTGCATGAGGAAGCTTTTGGAACCATTTTTCCACAGCGTTGGGTCCTAATACAACCCCTTGAGCCGTTGACATAAGAATAAAGCAAAGCAATATAGCTAGCTTTGTTTTTTCATCTCTTTTTCCCAATGAATGCATTGCATATACAAGGATATAGTATATATATGGTAAGCACATGTTGGTTTGAGAAGGTCAAAAGAAAGAAATATTAATGTATTGGGGAGTTGTTTGGCTTGGAAGATGTTATCTCGGGATAAGTTATCATACCATGTATATTAAATAACTTATTCCATCACTATGGTATAAATTGTGGGATAAATAATTCAAGAACTACCTAATTCTTCCAACCAAATGCAAGATAAAATAATCGTACATTTTCTCCTGAAATTATCATACCTTGTACCTCACACCAAACAATTTCTCAGAATATAAAATGTAAAGGGAGTTATTAGTTGGCTTTTAGAGCGTCGGATTGTGAGTACTAAAAAAATATATGCATGACATCAACCTGCACGACGCACTTTGCAGGCAGGTAACATTATCTTTTTTCCGCTTGTTGCTAATATTAAATTCGGATCACGCATAGTCATATATGACTCAATCCTACTTCTCTATTAAAAATAAAGTAATCTCACTATAATTGAAGCAAAGAGACCCCCACCTTATCACCTCACCTAAACAAAGAGGAGAATCTATTTCTATTCTATCCCAACAAGCCCACAACCACAAAACATTTTGGATATTATAATTCTGTTGGAACCAGAAATATCTAAAAGAAAAGTGAATATATCCCTCTTAAGCATAATTGAAGAAAGTTCCTACAGCACAATCTATATATTAAAACATTGTCAACCTCAGGATATTTTATTTAAATATTTAAATTTATTTTTAATATAATTGCATACTTCAACTTCTAAAAAAATATTTTAATCAGAGGCTTCGTATGTATTTAAATTTTGAAAAGGGTTTTGAATTGTTTTCATTCGTCTATTAGACAGTTAATCGTGCATATAGTATGTCATCTCTTTAATTATATGTACCAATCTTAACTAAAAAATTTTTGTGATTTTACAACTTATTGAAGTAATTGTATATGATTAAAAAAATTACATATTTTATGTGATTAATTTAATTATCTAGTAAAAAATAAAATACGCACACACACAAAATCAAAATCTATACAAAAATTATCTAATTACAACACTTTATTAGAAGTTAAGGCATTCAACGTCCCTCAGAAGACACCCAATAAAACTAAAGCAAAGAGGTATTTAATTGAAAATGTCTAAAAGAGATATCATGAAAATAAGTAGGTGGTAATGTATTAAGCCTATTAAAAATGCATATATTAAGAGGCAGAGAAATTGATCTTTTCACACTAGAGAAACAGAGAGGAAGGAAAGAAAATCCAGAAGAAGAAGAAGCAGCGCTGCTTCTTCTTCTTCTTTCTTCTTGAGAAATTATTCTCAAAATGGGTGCCGAGCTATCTAAACAAGTCGAAAGACGAAAAGTTATTGATACGCAGTCTAAAACATTGTCTGATCTCAAGGAGAAAAATGGATGCAACTTTCCTGGTTCTGATTATCATGTACCCGATAGAAAAAATTGGATGTCAAAACTCGTCCCCGAGAAAATTCACATCAACCAGATCGTTTGGCCAGGTAGGGAAAAATCATTTTCAGAATTTAAATAAATTTATGATTCATAATTTAACATATCTTGAAATTTTATATGTCTATGCTCCATGTCTTACCTTTGTAGGTACACATGATTCTGCAACTCATGAGATTGGAATCCCATTCATCTCTCGCCCTTTTGCCGAATGTCAATCTTTGTCGATTTACCAACAATTGGTAATTGGCGTTCGTGTTCTTGACATCCGTGTTCAAGAAAACGGGCGCATTTGTCATGGTATCCTTCTTTCCTACAGCGTTGACGTTGTTATCAATGATGTCAAGAAGTTCCTGTCGGAAACACATTCTGAGATAATAATCCTGGAAATGCGTACCGAGTTTGGCCATGATGATCCGCCTGATTTTGACAAGTATTTGAGGGCTGAGCTAGGAGAGTTTCTCATCCACCAAGATGACAATGTTTTCAACAAGACTATTGCAGAATTGTTGCCCAAACGAATAATATGCGTTTGGAAACCAAGGAAATCACCTCAGCCGAAACAAGGAAGTCCTTTATGGAGTTCGCGTTACCTAAAAGATAACTGGATAGACACTGACTTACCTGAAAAGAAATTCGAAAGCAACATGAAGTATTTGAGTGAGCAACCACCAGTAACATCCCGGAAATTCTTTTACAGAGTGGAGAACACGGTGACACCACAGGCAGATAATCCAGTCCTGTGGGTGAAACCAGTGACTGAACGGATTCATCCATATGCAAGGTTGTTTATAATGGAATGTATTTCTCGAGGATATGGAGATCGATTACAAATATTTTCATCAGACTTCATAGATGAAGATTTTGTGGATGCCTGCATTGGTCTAACAAATGCAAGGATAGAAGGGAAGCTCTGAATCTGAACAAATGTTTACAGGTCTATAAATATGTCTTTGAAGAATTTTAATTATGTACATAGTTTGATCAGAAAGCAACGCGTCCAACTTGTTGCTTAAGAGGTAATTATTGTGCCATAGGTGGCTAGTTTGATTCTTTAGTCCTTATTTAGGTGGCTGAGTGTGTCTGCTGCTATATATCTATAACTAAGAATATGTGAATTATCGCACGTGTGTATTCGTTTATCATTGTCTCGTGTTCTGGAATCAGCAAGAACAATGTGTAATGCAAACAAGTCTAAATCATCTTCTGAACTTGAATAGCTCTTAACAGATTCTTATTGAACTTGAAGAGCTTAAACATGTTGAACTCAGAAGTATTTCCCTATAACGCTATTGACGTAATTTTAGCTATCCATCAAAGAAAAGCAGCAGCCATGGGAGATCTCAGTGCATCAGTGAACACTGGTTATTTTGCACATAACTTTCCCAGCCAAATAAGCACCATGTCTCAAGAAGAAAAATGACATTAGGCAAGATGCACCTATAATCAATGAAATGAAAAAGAAAACCATGGAAGGCCAAGATTCAGACCTGTCTAAACAAACAGGCTAGTTGATTTTTTCTTGTCTGTCTAAATGCTAGTATACAAAGAGACCCAATACCTATGCTAGTAAAAGGTACCAGATGTTATGCTGGAATAATCACAGTCGATACAAGTGGACTCGAGCACCATCACTGTTTCCTTAAAAACCAAGAAGATTATTAAGAGGAATAACGCTAACTGGTCATAAATGGTGACAAAGAAGGCAAAGAAAATGACAAGCGAGATAAAAGACCAATCGAGTATGCACATACATGCTTATCAGGTGAAAGAAACTCTTGACTGTCATCCCCAATATATAAATTTGCCATGCTCTTTTGTCTTGCTGGTTAAAAAACAGGTCAACATCTCAAAAGGTAATCTCTTGATCACAATCTATCAATGATTCTCTAATGAAAGAGAAACTTCTTTTATGCAGAAATAACTTCATCATCGATCTATCTCACTATCAATCTTCATCACAATATCCCATGAACCATGATTAATCCATCTTGTATAATCTTCAACAAATCCGTAACATATTAGATGATCATATACTTGCTTCATCCCATTTTATGTGGCACCCTTTGACTTAGCACGGCATTTAAAATAATTCTTAGATATTTGTATAGTTGATAATCATTCCATTAAGAGTAAAAAAATAATTTTAAAGTTAAATTATCTCCAATTAAAGTAAGGAGATATTCTTTTTTTGTACAGACTAAAAGGGAAAAGGTGCTAGATAAAATGAGATAGAGGGAGTATTACATTCCTCCGATACCAATGTATATTACAACACTTTGCAAGGACATTGGATTTCTTTGTCCTGAGGATCTCCAGCAGTGTAAGCAAATGTAGGATTTTGCAGGTCCAACTATGCTATTATGATGATGACAAATAGAACTAGGTTCAGGCTACTGTATCAGCAAGCACAAAGTGGAATCCAACCAAAAGTAGGTGAACCGCATAAGGATAGAATAGGACTCCCATAAGGAAAAGTGTACATGTCATATTCAAAGAAGGAATCTAATTAACAACTCTAGGATCAACTATATAAGCAATCAATAATCCTAGTAGTTGCAACTTTTGCAAATCTGAAAGGGAGAAGTTCATCATGCAAGAGCAAGCAGCACGAGGAGCATTCAAGCAAGATCTAGAGTTAGGTTTTTCTTGTTTATTCAAATTGTTGCAATCTTCTTAGAATCATTGTTGAGTGACAATAATTGTAAGAGATTATTTTTCTTTGAGAGAGTTATTGTTGAGAGTGGGTTTGGCTCTCGACTGTTAAGAGTTGAGCGAGTGAAGGTTGGTATGTTGAGTGTTGTGACTGAAGGTTGGTGTGTTGAGTTTCTCGATTGTTCTCATCGTTATTTCATATTTTCAATCATAATCTTTGATTGTTACAGTAAAATCACTATTCACATTTAAATTATGGATGAATCTCCATCAAAGAGGATTACTAAAGGTATATATTTGCATGCAATAAAATCTTATCTTGCTCCATCTTTATTATTGGGTATAACTCAAGAATTTGAATAAATTGCAGGTTTCATTGTCAAATCTCAAATCATTGCAAAAAATAATTCAAAAGGAGAAATACGATCTAAGTTCCACAATGATCCTGTTACAATGCAACAAAATCATGCAAAAATTGAATTATTTTTGCAATACAATTATATGCTTCTGAAAATTGATTATTTTTCAAAAAGTAGTAATACAATTATAATTTGTATATTCAAACCATATATCAAGGGCAAACACTTAAAATATAACGAGGCAAAAATAATTATAATTTGCTAAATATGATTCATAGCTCTATGTTATAGAGAGGAGAGAAGCGGGTGAGATCGAGAGAGGGGAGGGAGAGGCAAGCGTGAGATGGGGGAAGGGGGAGGGGTAGAAGATGAGAGAGGTGAAACATATTTGTGTATATGCAGGATAAATGTATATATATTACTAGTAGGTATATATATCAATGATTATATTTATACTAGATAATTTGAGGATCGTAGTACGAGCCCAATATAAGATAAATTACGAGCCCAATATAAGATAACATATTTTTTCTCAGTAAACAACTTTAATATATTAATTTATCATTTATTTCAAATATTCATATGATATACATGCGTTATTTAAACCAAACTTGGCAAAATTGAATTCCAAGAAATTCTATTAATAGAGAAAATAAAGAAGTGTGTTAGATTATGAATTAGCACATTTGTAACACTTCATAAAATTACTAAAATACCCATAAAATTTATCGTGCGCACAACGTGCCTTCCCAAGCTCTGATGGAAAATTCGAGAACAGATTTGCGATCAGTGCAAAAAACTGAGTCAGAAAATGGTCTCGACTCGGCTTTAACGCGAAAAACACTATTTATTTTTTCAAAGTGAACCTAAAATACTGGGGTTTTTGCGACGCGGAGAGGACGTGGAACCACACTTGTTTTTTTCGAAAATTTGACGAAACTGAGAATTTCGGGAAAAAGTGTATAAATACACTAGTGCGCGACGTGCACTAGTGCATGGGTGAACAGATTTTTTTCTTTTAATTCGGGAAGGGAAATTTCATCTTTTCCCATATATTTTAATATCCCCAGGTCAATTTTTGAAGTATATTTCGTACAAAAAGAATTTTAAACCCAAAAATCTTCTAAGTCTTAATTTTACGCAAGTCAGAGAGAAGAAGAGGAGAAAAAGAGTAAGGGTTCCAAGAGTTTTCCAATTCCTTGAAGAAATCTCCATTCCCAGGTATGTAAAGGCTACCCAAAAGCATGAAATTGATCTTCCATGTGCCAATGTAGAGTTAGGATGAAGGAATCATAGAAGTCTTGAATTGATATCTTCTTGCAAATTCTTGAATAATTGCTTTAATTTCTTGGATAGTAACTTGGATTCTTGTTTTATTCTTTAAACTGTATTTTTGTATCCTAAATTAATGATTATCATGTTTAAAGCATACTGTATATGTTCTTCATTATGTGATTGTACCTTGATCCTTAAAATTGCTCTCTGTAGAGACTTGAATAATGAACTTAGAAGGATGTCTAGAACTTTGAAGATCTGAAAGTGATGTCTGACTGAGTCTGTGTCCTGAGTTGAGCATGATGATGACTGTGATAGCTGAAATTACTGTTGATAGAGTTGACTGGGTATAATTCCCTTAGATTGGATGGATAATCTTGCCCGTAGAGGTTGGGTGTTGAGGGTTCTTGATGAATTGATAGATTTATGAGCATGTTGAGTCCTAGGAGGAGTATTAACATCGAAATGGGTAAGAGTGAGTCCCACTCGAACCCATTAACTACGTGGTCAGGGTAGGAGAGGATTGAACCGTGAAAATGGATGTTTTCTTTGTCCAGGAAGGGGACTTGATAGACTTTTGGATCCATTAACAGACTCGTCCTTTACCCCGGCAAGGTACTGGATGGATGTGACAACAATATCTCTTCATTGTATCACTACTGGCTCATAGATGGTGATTGTCAGTTATAGAAACTCCTAGATAGGTTTCATGATATTAGAACTCCGATGTGATGTGATTGTCTGATGTTTGATTGTTAGCGAAGTGATTGAGTCTGGTCCTTCACTCTGAGATGAGGGTGAGGGATTGATGAGGGATTGCACATTATTTCTTTTTTACTTTAGCCCATTTTACATACAGTACATTTCACCTGCTAATACTCCTCTGTCGCTGCATCATTTTATGATGCAGATTCGATAGACCGAGGACTTCAGCAGCCCGATCGTTGAGATTCAGAGCTCTCTGTTCCAGACAGTGGTGAGTCCTCCCATGCATTCGGAGGATGTTTATTTTCTATTGATTTCTAGTCTTTTATTTGATGTTAGTAGCCATGGCTTGTCATGGTACCGTCTGAGATACTAGTATAGAGGCTTCATAGACATAGCGTTGATGTTAATGTTGGGGGTTCTTCTTCCCTCTTCCTTTCTTTATACTGAGATTTTCGCTACTTATTCTGTTTTCTTATGATAGACTGAGATTGATAGTAGTGAGCCCACTGATAAAATTGTATCTTTATTATTACTTCTATTCCGCTGATGAATTGACCGAACAATGGCAAAGTGACTAGGTGGTCTGCTGGGGGGTTAGCAATAGTCTCCGAGTGTCAGTCACGTTTAGGATACCCTCCTAGGGCGTGACAAACTTGGTATCAGAGCCCAGAGTTTGAGTGTCCTAGTGAGTCTATGAAGATGTGTCTGGTAGAGTCTTGTTTAAGAGTGTGTTCTGCACCACACTTCATAAGCAGGAGGCTATAGGATATTAGGAAGTGTTACCCTTCTTCTATGATCTGAGTTCGTGCTATAGAGTTAACTTGTGAAATTTGCGCTTTACGCTTATAGAAAACACCGCCCAAGAGAACAGCTGCTCAAAGAGATACGCCAACTCCCGTTGCTGAGAACACCCAACTGAAGGCTCCGGTGCAGACTGAGACGAGGAGATGGGGACGCCCCACTAGGACTTGAGGTCCCTCAAGCGCCCCCTGCTCAGCCCCAGCCATCTCCCACTACTAAGGCAAAATTCAGAGGAGCTATCACTATGCTGAACCAATTGGTGGCCTCATAGTAGAATAGCCAAGGTTCCTAGGCTCCTAGTTCTGGATCGCAAGAGCCCTCGGCTGCAACCGGGCTCAGGGACTTCTTGAGGATGAACTCGCCATTGTAAACAGGATCGAAGGTGGAGGAGGGACCACAGAACTTCATTGATGAGATATACAAAGTTTTGAGGGCCATGCATGCAACCGAGATTGAGAGAGTTAAGCTTGCGTCCTACCAGCTGAAGGACGTGGCTAATGTGTATTACACTCAGTGGGAAGGAAGTAGAGGGGAGGATGCGGAGCCTGCAGCATGGGAAAAGTTTGAAGCCGCCTTCCTTGATCACTTCTTTCCTCAAGAGTTGAGGGAGGCGAAGGCGCATGAGTTTGTGAATTTGAAGCGAAGAGGGATGACTGTGAAGGAGTATAGCCTTAAGTTCATCAAACTGTCAAGGTATGCTCCCGAGATGGTGAAAGATATGAGGCAGAAGATTAGGAGATTTGTCTCTGGCCTAGCTAGACACGTGCAGGGAGAGTGGGAGGCTGCGTTGCTGATTCCTAGCATGGACATCTCCAGACTTGTGTTGTATGCCCAGCAGACAGAGGAAGATAAGAGGAGGGATAGAGAAGAGCATCTGAGCAGGAAAGCGAAGTCAGCGGGACATGAGCCTAGCCCATAGAGACAGACTAGAGGTGATAAATCTTACTTTCAGAAGAGACCATCACATCTCACACCATCAATAGCAAGTGCGCCCATACAGCCGACCAGGTATGAGCAGAAATCTCAGAGTTTTCAGACTTTCAGGACCCCTGCGCCCCATCTCAGGTCAGTGTGACCCAAGGTATAAGGGGAAATCCACCTTGCAGCAAGTGTGGTAAGCTTCATCTAGGAGAGTGTCGTGTAGGTAAGGATGTATGTTATGCTTGTGGTCAGGCTGGTCATTTCAGCTATGCCCGAAGAGTAGGTGAGGGAAGGGGAGTGGCAGAGCTCAGTCTTCGACAACACCTCTAGCAGGTAATAAGCAGAGGGGTACTACTACTATGGGTATAGGAGGCGGGACAAACCGTCTGTATGCTATGGGTAACCGATAGGAGTAAGACGTTGCAACAGATGATGTCATGGGTATGCTTCGTGTCTTTGCTTATGATTGCTATGCATTGATTGATTCGGGTGCCACCTTATCTTTTGTAACTCCTTATGTGGCTAGAAAGTTTGGCATTCTTCTCAAGTGTTTGCTTAAGCCCTTTTCTGTCTCTACTCCTACTACTGAATCTATCCTAACTGAGAAGGTTTACAGGGATTATGTGGTGTCTATTTATCATAGAGACACTTTAGCTGATTTGATAGAGTTTGAGATGGTTGATTTTGATGTAATAATGGGCATAGATTAGCTTCATGCTTGTTATGCTTCTGTTGACTGTAGAACTCAGATTGTTAAGTTCCGATTTCCTAATAAGCCTATCTTAGAGTGGAAAGGAAGTTCTGTTACCCCTAAGGGTGAATTTACATCCTATCTTAGAGCGAGGAAGTTGATATCCAAGGGCTGTATTTACCACCTCGTGCGAGTAAAGTCTGAGGATGTTGAGTCTCTTACTCTTGAGTTAGTCCCAATAGTAAATGAGTTTCCTGAGGTCTTTCCTAATGACCTTCTCGGAGTCCCTCCTGATAGGGAGAATGACTTTGGGATTGATGTTCTTCCCGAGACCAAATCTATCTCAATTCCACCATATAGGGTGGCCCTCGCAGAGTTGAAAGAATTAAAAGAGCAATTGAAAGACTTGTTAGAGAAAGGTTTCATAAGGCCTAGTGTCTCCCTTTGGGGTTCTCCTGTTCTATTTGTGCATAAGAAAGATGTGTCTTTAAGGATGTGTATAGACTACCGATAGTTGAACAAGGTGACCATAAAGAATAAGTACCCTCTTTCCAGAATAGATGATCTCTTTGACCAGCTTTATGGTGCTACTTATTTATCCAAAATAGACCTTCGATCGGGTTACCATCAATTGAAGGTGAGGGAAAGTGACATTTCTAAGACAGCCTTTAGGACACACTATGGCCATTTCGAGTTCTTGGTCATGTCCTTCGGATTGACAAATGCATCTGCAGCTTTCATGGACTTGATGAATAGGGTATTTAGACCTATCTTAACATGTTCGTGATCGTATTTATTGATGACATCCTAGTGTATTTGAGGAATGAAGAAGAGCATGTTAATCACCTTAGAGTGGTTTTTCAAACACTTAAAGATCATGAATTGTATGCAAAGTTCTCCAAGTGCGAGTTTTGGCTCAAGTCAGTGGTTTTCTTAGGCCACATTTTTTCGGCAGATGGTATTCGGGTGGATATGCAGAAGATTGAGGTGGTTAAGGACTGGACAACTCCCACTTCTCCAACAGAAATAAGAAGTTTCTTGGGTTTGGTCGGGTATTACTACAGATTTATGGAGGGATTCTATTTTCTGTCAGCTCCGTTGACAAAGCTGACTTAGAAGAAGACAAAGTTTCAGTAGTCTGAGGCATGTGAGAAGAGCTTTCGGAAATTGAAGACTATATTGACTACAACATCAGTGTTGACCTTGCCAGATGGGACGGGTGAGTTCGTGATATACTGTGATGCATCCAGAGTGAGATTGTGCTGTGTATTTATGCAGAGGGGGAAGATCATAACTTATGCTTCCAAACAGCTTAAGATCCATGAGAAGAATTATCTGACTCATGACGTTGAGTTGGCAGCAGTGTGTTCGCACTTAAAATCTGGCGTCACTATCTGTATGGAGTGCATGTGGACGTGTTCACTAACCACGAGAGCATGCAGTATGTGTTTAGTTAGAAAGAGTTCAACCTGCGGCAGAGGAGGTGGCTGAAGTTGCTCAAGGATTATGATATAAGCATCCTTTACGACAAGGTAAGGCTAATGTTGTTGCTGATACTCTTAGCAGGATGCCCATAGGTAGCACTACCTATGTAGAGGAGGGGAAGAGAGAGCTAGCTAAGAGAGGTGCATAGATTGGCTCGATTGGGGATATAGCTTGAGGAGAACAACGAAGGCGGGGTCAAAGTTTAGAATGGGTCTGCTTCATCCTTAATGTCAGAGGTGAAGGAAAAGCAAGACCAAGACCCTATCTTACTCCAATTGAAAGAAGCGGTTCATAAGCAAAAAGTGATGGTTTTCTCTAAAAGGGGAGATGGAGTGTTGAGACATCAAGGGAGATTATGTGTTCCTAACGTTGATGGTGTTCGGGACAGAATCACGACTGAGGCTCATAGTACGAGATATTCCACTCATCCTGGTTCCCCAATTTCCTCTTTTCCTTCTTTATTTTTCTCCTTCATGCTCTCCCCTCACTCTCCTTCTTCATCGACCAAAAGCCAAAACCAGACGAACCCAGAAACACCAAATCCCCTGAAACGCCCAACCCTTTTTCCCTTTAACAGATACTTACTTATTCCCACACTTAAACTTCACGTGCCCCTCTTTCTCCCCTACATGTCTTTTTCTAAAATAGCAAAGCTCAGAGACACAGGCAAGCTTCAGCGACGTAGTCCCCTTTGACTAGAAAAGCGACACCTAGCTCGCGTCTCTATCATCTTCCCCAAGCGGTTGTCTGCAAACCCAGCAGCAAAAGCTTCAGCAACCCAGTTCCTAAATTCAGCTAACAATACCAACGATCAAAAATCGACAATGACCCCTCCTCAACGTTCAAATTCGAATTCAAAACCCCAAATTCCATCTAAGTTTTCCCTCAAAAAATGACCTCAATCGTCCCCTATAAATATTCCATTTTCTTCTCCATTCTGGGGGATCGAATCTAAAAAAAAAACTAGCAAAAGCTTAGCAGTTGCAGCGAGAGTTAATCTCTGAAAAAGGCAAAAATTATTTCTTTAGACTCATTTTTTGAGAGTCAGGTCGAAAAGAAGTATTGAGGTTGGAAGCTTCAATTTCAGAGTGGAGGGATTCGTGTACGAGTTTCATTTAGGTGGTGAAAGTTCTTACCAAGATTGTCGTCCCAGTCGCTGCTCCGATAAAGGTACTATCCCAATCTCACTATTGGTTTCGCGACTTCATATACTGTGTCTAAATGTGAATGTGAGAGCTATGTTTGCACTCATCTTATTTTAACCGTGATGCTCTGTTGAAACAAGAATAAGTTATGGGTTGTTCTCATTGATTATATCATGTCGTAGTTTGGTTTTAAGGTCTCAAAATAATGTATCTGCACCATTTCATGATTCAAAAACTAGTTCGTCTATGGAAGTTTTGAGTTTTTCTGAAAACAACTTCGAACTGGGAGCGTCTACTGTACAGTTTCGTCTCCATTTTTATTTCTACTTTAGCCTTTCGTGATTGAGGTAGTTTCTGCTTTCGATTTTGTTCGAGAATGAAACTGGTGGGACGTAAGTTCTAGATTCATTGTATGGGTCTATGATTACCCTTCCTGTTTATCATCGCATGAAGGAAGATTAAGTAGGAAATGACGTTACTCCTTGAATATGTGTTATAATGCTTAAGCTTTAACCTGCCATAGTCATTTTTGTCGATTCTGTGAGATGTCATCCGATTTGCTTCGTGCTGCTGTGTTTCCCTTGGATTCATCTTGGTTTTCAGTTTGTGGTTTATTTGGAGGTTATTATGTC